>WBZZ01004183.1:55000-109928 GCA_019918135.1 Paulinella micropora | reverse complement strand
TCCTCCTGCTCAGAAAATTTGCCCTTGCTGTTGGGTTCTGCCTATCATGATTGAAAGAGCAGTCTCTGTTCTCCATCTGTGCCTTACACTGCAATCCCGCGAACCACCTCCAACATGCGGTCTTCAGGTCTGGCTCTCTCTGTCTCTTCCAACCGGCAACTCTGTTTGTGTACGTGGCTTGTGCGCCAACAGGTACACCGCCTGCCTGTGCCGTATGTGCCTCCGTGAGCGAGTCCATGTTTGAGCATGCACTCATCACATCTTGAAACAGTGCTGACGGAGCAACGCTTTGAACCGTATTTTCGAACACGTGTGTCTCGAGGAAGTTCTTGGACTTCACTGAGCTAAACGTCGAGCATTGTTGTACGAGCTGAGTAAGCTTACTCGGGTTAACTGTATGTAACGCCGAGAAGAAATAGAGGATGATCGACTTGCGGCCATAGAATAGCCCATAGGAGGAAACTACCTCCGTAAGGGTCGCCGCCAAGCCAACAGCACTCCTCAAATTTCAAATCCTGTGAGAGTACCAGTGCAGAGATGCTGGTATCCATGAGATTGAAAATATGAAATGAGTGTGGCCACCGCCAGTTCACACTGAGCGTCTAGGCCTGTTGCATTGTTTCTCTTAATCTCCTCCTTCTTTCTCAAAAACTTGTACTGTGTCAGATCAAATCCCTCCGAGACTAGAGATTTGTCAAAAACAGTAACAAGGGCCTCGTATTCCTGCGTTTCGTCGCAAGGAAAAGCCTTCATGCAGGCATTGATCTCTTTGAGCTTGCTCAAAAGCGAAGCATCAGAGTCTTTGTCTGAGCTCGTCTTGGCATATAGCATGAGACTTGCCACTCCTCCTTTCTTCCCCTTGAAGGCATTTATGATATTTTGTCTGTCCTTCTTCTCCGTGTTTGTGACCACCACCGTAGTTGAGCCCGGGGGTGCAGGGGCTGGTGGGGCAGGAGCTGGTGGTGTCAAATATGTCGGAGGGTGTGCCTTTGCACCACTCACTTTTGCTTTCATTATTTCCAGTCTCATCGTCTTCTCGAACTCCGTCTTCTCTTTCGCCTTCTTCTTCTCAGATATCACCAGCTTTTGAGCATGAGTGATAAAGGCCACCAATTCAGAAGCAGATCTGAGAAATTTATATTTCTCCACATATTGGTCAACACCTGCTTTGTTGGCGACCGGTGGTGCGTTACTAAGTGATTTAAGGCAGAGTGATCCTTGATAGGAATCCATCTCTTCCATGCCTCCTTATGCAGTAACGCACCCATCAACAGTCTGATCTTGGTCAGAACTCTGTCGGTCTTCTCTAACTCATCAATCACAGGATGAGTTTCTCCTGCTGCCTTAATGCTTTTTTCCATCTCTGCCTTCCCCTCCTCCAAGGCCTTCATTTCCATCGTAAAAAAATGAAATATGCCACTCGAGTTTTTCGAACCCAGATTGGTCTTCATTTTTGTTACATCAACTGCCTCCTGACCAGTCGCGAGGAATCTGGCTATTGCTCTTGGGTGTGTGTACTGCAGGTAACCCTCACATCGTGGGCCGTATGAACGTTCCCAAATTAGGGTTTGAGTGTACATCCCAAAGATAGCATCGAGTAATTCAAGGTGGGTGTGTGTGTCCCCAAACTTGATATGCTGTATCTTCTTTCTCTTTTCTGGATCAGAGACCAGTTTGCCGAGGAGCTGTGCTGTGTTTGATAATAGGATATAGACATCCTTTTTTGCACGACTTTTCTCTCTTCTTTGATCCTTAGGGATCCACACATAGGTATCCTTCTCTCCCCCCATCTTGTTATCAAGCTCTTCTTTAGTGAGGTCATAGTGGTCTTGCACCCACTGTTGTTCCTCCACTGTGATCTCCTCTCCATCACTATAAATCAAGTCGATCATTTTTCGTCCTCCTCCTCCCGTGTAGGCAGGTGGTAAGGGATTACCATATGCTCCTCCTCCTCCCGTCTCTTCTTGTTCAAATCCTCCTTCATCTTCGTCTCCTCCATATCTTCCTTCATCATCCCAGCCCTCTTCTACTCCTCCTCCTACTCCTTCATCTCCTCCTCCTCCTCCTTCATTCAATCCTCTTCCTCCTCCTCCTCCTGCTTCTTCTTCTTCTCTTCTTTGTTCTGCCTCCGAGAATTCACTTACTTCGGCGGTCTCTGTCGACATGATGTCGTAGTAGTGATCAACAGGAGGACAGTGTCAGCTCCTATGTTTGGTTTTTGTTCGTTTGTGTTCTGTTCCTCCTTCAGTCGATTGACTAGTGAAGAGAGAAACTAATAGAGAGGGTAGGATAAGATTCCCTGTCCTCTATGAAACACTGTTTGTATGTTTGTTTTTGTTTGAGAAAAATAGTCTTTGAGACTTCTCCGATTTCTTGTTCTCCTTACTCAGATTACTTTCTCCTCCTTCTTTTCTATATTGTATCTAGTATGAGGCACTTGGACCTACACACAGATAGTAATAGAGAAGCTAGAAAAGCTCTCCTTGAGAAGTCGACAGCCGGTCGGATAGGTTCTCAGACCTACCTTTAGAAAACGATCAGAGAGTTGCAAAAATACTCTGACGTATGTGTGAGATAATGCAGATAAATGCACAAACTAGAAGGGTAGAGTGTTTGTGCTCCTGTCCCTATGCTTGTTTGTGTTTTGTGTGTGTTCCTTCACTCTTCTGTCCACCTCCTTCTTCTTGGTCTCTGTGTGAGAACAGCAAGAACGACAGAGAGTTTGTATTTGATGTCTCCTTGTGAGCACACAGATATGGATTGGGCTAGAGGGTACGAGACACCTGCTTGAGACCAATTAAATTATCTGTTTTGTGAAAGAGTTATGAGGGAGCTGTGTTGGAGTATTTGTTTTCGTCTGACGTCCCCGTGTGAGACAGGTCAGTGAAAATTCACTCTGTTGCCTGTGTGGCAAGCAGAAAGAAATCACCCTAGTGATGTGGACTCCAAATGTAATGCCCCCAACGATAGCTCGTAAAAAGTCGGTAATACAACCAAACACAGTCCTCAAAAGATGAGAATGATGTCTCGTTATATTAGCTCAGTGAAGCCAAAAAGGAAAACGGCAACAGACCAGGAATAAAATGGCATCAGGTCCAATCCGGACAAATAATACTGAAACAAGCTGGTGCACCTGTCACCAGGAAAAGGTACTTTTTACCGGCTATCCGGGGGGTGATGCCTACAAAACGCACTTTCGAAAAATATTGCATATTTCGAAAACAGTGTCCGAATCCAAGTGCACTAGGTAGCAGCAGGAAGAGGGGCAGACACATACATCATCATGACATGCAAATCGTCGTGGCACTGTTGGGAGCAGAAGGAACCCTCCGCAGACAATCCATCATCCTTGTCGCAATCTCCTTCTTTTACGCCGCAGGTGTAATCGCATTGTTCGTATTCATCACTACAATCTTTCAGCTTAGCGCCGGTCTTCCATGGCCCTTTGTGCACCGTGCTGTTGTATTTCTGGCAAGCTGCACTCTTAAAATCCCGCATGTCAAACTTCTCCTCGCACACGCAGCACTTGGCGCGGGTAGAAGATTTTTGCCCTCAAATGTAACCTTTCTTTTCAAGGGTCGCGTCGACCCTCCCGTCGTCATCGTCTTCAGTCTCTTCTGCTTTTTGTTCCTCCTTCTCCTCAGGGAGCTCTCCATCAACAGCTGCTTTGGTGGCCTGCCCTTTTTGGAACCAGGCTCCAGAAACTTGCGGACGCGATCCTTAGCGTTTTGAACCTGACCAGCATCGATGTCCAAGCTGGTGACGACCATGTTGGCCTGAAGGGTGCAGATGACCTCCGAGCGAGTCCATGCAAGCAACCAACACCTTGCTCTGAGAGGGAAGAACATCAGAAAAGATTTGTTTGGACAACTCCGTGGGTTTTTCAAAAGTGTTAGCTCGTTCGTCCTGCTTCCCAGTGACTTTCTGTTTTTTCGTTGGGACCGGAACAGAGTAAACGTTGTGACGATCAAGCGGGTTCCTGGAGAGATTGAGCGTAAATGCACTCTGGGACTGGTAGAACGCCACCATGACGCACTCCACTGCCTTGATCCACTTCCGGACTTGTCCCTGGTAGTTGTGTTTCTCCTTGTACCAGAACACAGGCTCGATTGTGTCGTAGCCACACTGCTGCAAAACTTCCACCAAGATGTTGTACTGGGACAGATAGTGATGGAAAACGACGGCGCGCTTGTTAGCATTGCTGACAACACCGAACTGGTTTAGCAATTTTATAACCTTGTCCTTGTTGATTTCAGTAGTGTCAGAAACAAGGTCGGAAATGTTGTAAGGAATGTCAGCGTAAAGCAGGTCTGGAACAAACAAGACACAAACACAAGGAATGAGGAGGGAAAAAAATATTTTCAATTGATGGAAAAGTAAGGGAGACCAAAATTGCCATGCACGATATCAGAGTTGGAGGCCATGTTGAACATGTCCTTGACCAGAATCGTAGCGTTGCCGAAATGGATCTGCTGATCTTCAGAGATGGGTGCCTGTCATAAAAACGAAAAAAAAATCAAAACAAAGTCTTCAAGAGCATGCAACTGGAAGTCTCAGAACCTGTGGCTGTTCAACTTCTTCGCCTAAGAGACGGTTGATTGCTGCCTGGATCCAGGTCTTCACGTAAGCTTCCAGGTTGTCCGGGAGAGCGCGGTATCTCTTTTTCTGCAGGTAGAGGATGTCCACAGTGCGATTAAGGATTGCCCTGCCTTCTTCGTTGTCAAGCTGGGGGACGAAATCAATGAGGCCATCCTTCCACTGCTTGCAGACGTAAACACCGTCGATTTCAAAAAACCCCATGTTGTCAGCAAAGTCCAGGATCATGTCCTGCAGCGAGATGAGGCAGATGTACTTTTTCTGCTCCAGAAAAACCTCTTCATGGTTTGCTTCACTTCGCTTGGCTTGCATTCTTGAAGGTCCTCAATCAATTCTTGAATTTCTTCCACTAGACAGGGCTTGTCCTTGCGGATGTTGTGAAGTTCGTTGATGCTTTCGATGATTGCCTGGTTCTTAGGCATGTCAGAACGAACGCCACCAGGGGAAAGAAGCTTCAGCCAGCACTTCCAAAGATCACCGGTGTTCGAAGCGACGTAAGTCACATGGAACCGAAAGTCTGCAATGGGATGTTGTGGGAAAGGGCGAAGTCCCTCTTCCATGAGTTCAGAAACTTGTTGCAGGAAGCATCATTCTGGTCCTTGAGACGAGCCATTCCAGCGTAACCTTGATCGTGCGCAGAAATGCAGTTTTCGCCGAATGTGTTTTTACGGTGGACGTCAGCAACAGTGTTCTCGAAGGCGCAAAGAAAACTGACGGATTGACGACCTGCATCGTTCCAACGAACGAAACGAAGAGCTTCCACGTGAATGACCTGGAATTTCGTTTGCTGAGGTTCTTCTCTGTGAATTTGCTGAATTGCATGGCTGGAATGAAGACCAACGATCGCCTGCAGGGGAAACTTCCCGTCCTGGATGACCTTGCGCAGAAAGTTCTTGATCTTGGCCTGGTCCTCGACTGGCAGGCTCGTGAAGTCCATCTTGGGCCTTTTCTTTTCTACAAGCCCAGCCGAAGTCCACAAAGCCTGAAATTCTTTCAAAGCTCTCTCATCAACGAAATCAGGGGATTCCAAGAGAGGATTGTCGGCATCGTCCAGCCCAAGCTTTCCGGGATTGACAGTTTCGTGCGGATCTTGGATCCAACCCACCCACTGGATCTTCCTGTTGGGGTCCAAGGACTCTGAAATTCTCTGCGAGTTGCTTGACATGCTCTGGGTCGAGTAAACGATCAGTCACTGCCCTGTGGGGTTGGGTAGCGATGGCGTCGGGAATGGCCTGCACGTTCTTGTAAGTCATGCTGGCAAGGGCTTTGGCGGCTTCCTTCATCTTCTCTCTGGTGTCTGCACAGAACAACCAACCAAGCCAGTACTTAGTAGTAGAACTAGTAGAATAGAGCTTTCCAACGCGAGCATGACCAGTGACGAACGCGAGCTGAAGGCGAGGACAGAAGGAGCGGTCATGCGAGCCTTGGAAACCACTTTCGCGAGCCGCGAATGATTTTTTTTCATGATCAGTAGCTATAGCTAATTTATAACGCAAATATTTGTGATTGCCCTTCCAACAACTGCCAGGATATTCTACATCTTGGACCTGCCAACGTATGTATACAGCAAACTTACTTATTTGGTTACCCATTTACAATGCTTACATTCATTCATACATACATACATGCATACATACATACATACATACATATGTACGTACTTATTTACTTACTTACTTACTTTTTTGGTTACCCACGTACTCAGGGAAAACAATATCTGTCATTTATTAAAATTTTCTGTTTTAACCGGGGTAAACGTGAAAAAAACGTCATGAAAGCAGTTTCAGCCATCAAAAAACAGTGCAGCCTTGCAATTTTGGCTCGAGCAGGTGATTTTTATGAAATATTTTCCGGAACTGATGTCTTCAAACACACTACAAGGACCGGTGGAAACGAGAAAGAAAGTCTTGAACCGGTCCGGAGGCACGAAAACGTTCAGGCAAAATTAAAACAATGAAACAATGTATGTATGTATCTATGTATGTATGTATGTATGTAAAAAGAAAGTGGGAAGCCAAGTAAATAAGTAAGTGAGTGAGTAAGTAAGTAAGTGAGTAAGTACGTATGTATGTATGTATGTATGTATGTATGCAAGAAAGTGGTAACCCAGTAAGTAAGTACGTAAGTAAGTAAGTAAGTAAGTAAGTAAGTAAGTACGTATGTATTTATGTATGTATGTATGTCTGAACGTATGAATGAATGTAAGCAAGGAAGCGGGTAACCTAGTATGAAGTAAGTAAGTAAGTAAGTAAGTAAGTAAGTACGTACGTAAGTAAGTAAGTAAGTAAGTAAGTACGTACGTACGTACGTACGTATGTATGTACGTACGTACGTACGTACGTATGTATGTATGTATGTATGTATGTATGTATGTATGTATGTATGTATGTATGTATGTATGTATGTATGTATGTACGTGTATGTATGTATGTATGGATGTATGGATGGATGGATGGATGGATGGATAAATGAATGTAAGCAAGAAAGTGGGTAACCCAGTAAGTAAGTACGTAAGTAAGTAAGTAAGTAAGTAAGTAAGTAAGAAAGTAAGTAAGTAAGTACATGTGTACGTACGTATGTATGTATCTATGTATGTATGTATGTACGTACATATGTATGTATGTATGTATGTATGTATGAATGTAAGCAAGAAAGTGGGTAAAACCAGTAAGTAAGTATGTACGTAAGTAAGTAAGTAAGTAAGTAAGTAAGTAAGTAAGTAAGTACGTACGTATGTATGTATATATGTATGTATGTATGTATGTATGCATGTATGAATGCAAGCAAGAAAGTGGGTAACCCAGTATGTAAGTAAGTAAGTAAGTAAGTAAGTAAGTAAGTAAGTAAGTAAGTACGAGCGTACGTACGTACGTACGTATGTATGTATGTATGTATGTATGTAAATAAGCAAGAAAGTGGGTAACCCAGTAAGTAAGTAAGTAAGTATGTATGTATGTATGCATGTATGCATGTATGTATGTATGTATGCATGTATGCATGTATGTAAGTAAGTAAGTGAGTAATAAAGTAAAAAAACTAAGAAAGTAAGTAAGTAAGTAAGTAAGTAAGTGCGAAAGCTGCAAAAAGGTAGCGATGTATGTATGTATGGTTACATTGGAGGGCAAAAGTCTTCTGTCCACGCCATGTGCTGCGTGTGCGAGATCACGTTTGACGTGCGGGAGTTTGACAATGCTATTTGCCAGAAATGCAACAGCACGGTTCACAAAGGGGAATGGAAGACCGGCGACAAGCTGGAAGATGACACAGATGAGTACGATCAATGCAATTGGACCTGTGGCGTAGAGGAAGGCGATTGCGACAAGCAGGATAGCTTTACCGCGGAGGGTTCCTTCTGCTCCGAAGAGTGCCACAAAAGTTGGCATGACATGATGATCCATGCCACCCCCGCTCTTCCCGCTGCTACCCGGTAATGCACTTGGATTCGGGCACTGTTTTCTAAATATGTCATATTTTTCGAAAGTACTTTTTCATTAAATTGATCCTTTTTAAGGGTCGCGTCGACCTTCCCGTCGTCATCGTCTTCCGAGTATTCTTCTTTTTCCTCCTCCTTCCCCTCAGGGAGCTCTCCTTCAGCGGCTTCCTTGGGCTTCTTCCTGCCCTTTCTGGGACCAGGCTCCAGAAACTTGCGGACACGATCTTTGGCGTTTTGAACCTGACCAGCATCAATGTCCAAGCCGGTGACGATCATGTTGGCCTGAAGGGCGCCGATGACCTCCGAGCCAGAGCCCATGCAAGCAACCAACACCCTGTTCTGCGGGGGAAGAACATCAGAGAGGATTCATTTGGAAAACTCTGTGGGTTTTTCAAAAGCGTTGGCTCGTTCGTCCGGTTGCCCAGTAACTTTCTGTTTTCTTGTTGGGACTGGAACAGTGTAAAGAAAGGTTGTGACAATCCAGCATGTTCCTGGCGAGATTGAGCGTAAATGCATTCTGGGACGGGGTAGAACGCAACCATGACGCACTCCACTGCCTTGATCCACTTCTGGACGTGTCCCTGGTAGTTATGCTTCTCCTTGTACCAGAACACAGGCTCGATTGTGCTGTAGCCACACTGCTTAAAGTCTTGCCCAGGACAAGCCATGATGGCAAAATAACATTAAAAAAAGAGAACTCCCCAGGAAGCTGGAACTGGGAGCTGGAAGCTGGAACTGGGAGCTGGAAGCTGGAACTGGGAGCTGGAAGCTGGAACTGGGAGCTGGAAGCTGGAACTGGGAGCTGGAAGCTGGAACTGGGAGCTGAAAGCTGAGACTGGGAGCTGGAAGCTGGACTGGGAGCTGGAAGCTGGACTGGGATCTGGAAGCTGGACAGGTCTGGGGAGGACATCAGTCTGACAAAAAACGAGCAAGCTTGTCATAATCTCTCTTTCCCCCCCCCCCCCCCCCACGCCCACTCGACGACCAAACGAACGCGAAGTGCGGACGGAATAAAAAAAAATGTCTTGTGTCACGGTGTGTCTCTTTCTGTGTTTTTGGAAACCAAAGTGCCAATGCCAAACACAAAATGAACACAATGCCATGCTCATACAACACCACAGACAGTACACAAAGGTGCAACAACACATGTACACTACTCTCGACACTACTCAACACATGTACACTACTCTCGACACTACTCAACACAAAACATTCTGCCTTCATGTCCGCAAATACCGTTTTAGCTCGTGAAACATGTCCGTAAAATACGTGATAGTTCGCCACATAAACATGTCATCTCTCATGCCATCCTTCAACCATAACAACTTCTTTTGCCCCTCGGCTCTTATCTGTGCCTTAATCTCTGGGGTCGTCCTATCGAGCGCTCTAATTAATGGCATACTCAATGGCTCTTTTCAATTGCTCCTTAGCTCTTTTCGAGAAAGAGAGAGAGAGAGAGAACCTACATTAATCACACACGAAGACTGTGAGACGCTACTCTATCCCACTGCTCTATCTGTTCTCAATATCTCATTAAACTGAACTATTCTGTAATCGGAACAGCTACACTGACACTTAGTCGTCACTCAACGGGAGAGGGGCAGACCAAGCATAAGAGTCAAGTAACGACAAGCAGGACGACACTCAATGCCACTATGTATTGTGCGGGCCGGCCGACAATCCCTTTTCCCCCTTGGGGGGAAGCCGCCGTAAGCGGTCGACCCCCACGCCGAAGAGTGACTCCTCATTCGAAGGCGCTCTCGACCGACCGACACATGACATAAGGCATTCCGGCTGTCAAATAAATAAAAAGAATTGGTCCACGTCCAGTGCGAGTCTCATCCGTGAGAACTCGTGCCCCCGAGCTCCAGCTCTTCCTTCCTCTGGCATCGGATATAAATGCCATCTCTTGATCCTCCCCTCCCGTCTAGAAGAAAAAGTAGCTGATGATCCGTAAGCGACATCAGACTCTATTGTAATCCTTATAATGTCACGTTTTGGCTCGCTTTCGTGGTCTTCCACGACCCTTGTTTTCTTCCGATGCGATCGGCGCTTGTTTCGGTCTTCCGCAACTTCTTTATCATACTTCGGCGCACCTATCAATAAAAACGATATGCCCGCACTCTGGACCTCGTCCCATATGCAAAACGGAATTCTTCGTTCCTCCGTTAGATCAAACGGCATATCCAGAACCACTCTCGGCATCAGTTGAACAGTCCAATGTGTAAAATCCTCGTCGTCTTTCTCAATTGACGCATCCCATTGTTCCAAGCCTTCCCCGTCTCGGAACACTGGTGCAAAGATCCTATCCCGCACCTCACTTTTACTCCTCCAAAACTGCATTGCTGGTGCCAACCGCAACGCAGCTCGTACCCGTGTTCTGGGCTGTACATATGTAACTTGCATTAAATAGAAATTATCGAAATCCTTGTCCATGACTGTATCCTCATGCGGTCGACATAGAAGAACTTATCCACCTGCCACTCGATCTTAGCCACATCCTCGCCTGCTATCCACAGCTTTTTCCATACCGTGCCCTTACAGTCCTGCACCGCTTCCAGGATAGCATCCTTTTTATCCTTGGCATCCGATGATGCTTGGTCATCCTGACCCGCATGCTTCGCTTCCAATTTCATTTCCTCTTGCTGCTTCCGCAGCGCCTCCTCACGCTCCTTACGCGTGAGTAATGATGGCGGTTGTCTAAATGCCGGTGCAATGCGTCTTAACGCTTGCTCCTCGTTTTCGTCCTCCAGCAAATAAGGACTAAACTTGGCCAATAGCCGCACATGAACAATCTGTTCCCTTCCTCGCGCCCCCGTAGGTGCAATCTTATAATTGTACGCACCCGTCTGCCGTACAATCTTAAATGGCCCATGCCACTTATTGCAAAACTTGACCGACACCCCCTTTGGTACCGTCGGAACATACAACAAGACTGTATCGCCTTCCTTGTACTCTACATGAGAGTACTTGCCCAAATCCTGTTCTCGCTGAATCTCCCTCAGCGTCTCCCGACACTTCTTGATCGAAATACGAGCTTCGAATTCTGCAATAGCTTGTAATCGAACTAGTACTCCTAACAGTTCGAACGGTTCCCATTTCTCGGATGGAAACAACAGTTGCGTTGGTGTGTTCAACGCTCTCCCGTATACCATCTGATGCGGACTCACACCCCGCGCATGTCCCCCTAACGACGCTGAAGCCAGATTGTTGACAGCGAACGTGAACATAGGCACAACGTATATCCAATTGAGCTGACTATTTTTGCAATAGGTCTTCAGCGCTGCCTTCAGCGTCCTATGCACTCGCTCAATTTTCCCGTTGGCCATTGGGTTAAAAGCAGTCACATACTGCCACTCAAACCCAAGGAACTTGGCAATCCTTTGCGAAACCTCATTTGCAAAACTTGTACCTCTATCCGAGATCATCCTTCTCGGGATCCCTATGCGGCCAAACACCTGATCAAGCAATTCCGCCACTGTAACCTCCGCAGTTACATCCGTAACAGGAACAGTGATAACGTAATTGGATGTCCGATCAATCACCGTTAGCAAATATTTGACTTTTCCTGCTCCCGCCTCCGGGAAAGGACCAACATGATCGATATGCAAAGTATCGAAGATGTCCAAGGTGATATCATACTCACCCTTGAGTCCCAAGTTCGGCTTATACGGAAGCTTTGCCATCTGACCATGAGGGCAACCTTTCACAAATTCCTTAACCCTTAAGTTTCCCCTAGGTTATCCCACCAAAACCTTTTGCGTAAAAACCAGGTCATCCTTTCCACCCCAGGATGACTCTGCATCGCGATCAACGACGACGTCTGAGTTCTTGCGGAACCCATAACAACCAACGATCCTCCTAATTGGCATAAATTCCATCCTTGCCCATGTACCAAAGGAGTCCATCCTTCAGCACCAAGCATCGTTTAAGCTTTCGTATCTCGTTGTCCTCCGGTCTAGCTTGAGGATTGACAAGATGTTCCCGTAATTCCTTATATTTCGCACTTTCTTTTGTCAAAGTTCGAAAAGCTTCCACCGACGCCAATCTGGCAGCCGTGTCAGTCTCCAACTGGAGTCGAACCTTGTCCGGACGTGTTTCCGGTAATTGAAAATGATGTTCGTCCTTCACTCTTTCCTCATCATCCAAATTGAGACACATCGGGCCCTTCGGCAACAAGGCCGCATTAAAGGCACCATGCCGTTCCTCCTCAACTTCCTCCTCCTCATCCCTCTCGGCGGCTCTGGCTTTCGCCCAAATATAGGATATCCTCACAAGCCTCCCTGGCTATTTGTGAGTAATGACACTTACATTTTTCCTGTGCTGCCACTTCGACTGCTTCCACAGCAGCCACTTGCTCACTACGCGTGTTGCATTGATGATTGTTATGAGCGAACGAGTTATACCAAAGCCCCGCTGGCAACTTAGCATCCTCCGCCCCTTGTTCCCACTCATAGAGGTCCACGTCATCTCCCATGATCGCCAACACCGCCCCCGGCGTGCGAAACTCAAACTGTGCCATTCGCACCTCCCGAACTGTGTTGCGACGCTGTAATTCATCTACAGCCTTCTCCTTCTGCCCACTCTTATCCTCTTAACGAGAGCAGAAATCAGGGACAACATTCCTCTTGCCCTTGATGTACTGGATGGTGAAGTCATACTCCGCCAATTCCAGCTGCCACCTTGCCAATCTACCCGTATGGTCTCCCGACATGAGCCATTGTAGGTTGTGGTGATCCGTCCTCACCAAGATATTAGCTGTACCCCAAAGGTACTCCCGTAACCTTTGAAAAGCCCATACTATAGCAAGCGCTTCACGCTGCCTAGTACAGTATATATTCCCTTTCCGCTGGTATCAGCTGTCGGCTGATAAACATCACGGGCCGCAGTTGCCCAATGGACCGGTACCTGTCCATTTGCTGAAGCACTGCCCCCACAGCGCATGCTGACGCGTCCGTGTCCAGCACAAACTGCTCCTTCCAATCAGGCAGCATAAGAACTCGTCCTCCTTGTCTTGGATCCTTAGAGATCTCATCCTTGAGTTCCATTATGACCCTACTGACTTCCTCTGGCCACGGGCTATCTCCAACCCCTAGCTTAAGAAACTTCCTTACCATAGCTGCCCGTTCCGCGAACCCCGGAATAAATAAAGGAATGTTGATCCGTTCTAGTCTGTGGCATTGGCATGGACGCCACATAATTCCTCTTCTCCTGATAAATCGCACAGCGACCCTCGGAGATCTCATAGCCCAAATACTGTATCTTACTCTGAGCAAAGTCACACTTTTTTGCATTCAGCCGCAATCTAAATGCACTAATACGTCGTAAGACGTCCTTCACGTGTTCCACGTGCTTTTCCATGCTCTCTGAATAAATGATTATATCATCTATATAGCAGAACGCATAATCCTCCGTCGTCCCAAGACGGGCTACCGTCCCTTCATCATCATATTGCTTCCCGAGCATCTGGGTCATGGCATATTCGAATAGTCCGGTGAGCATTTAAGCCCCATCGGCAACACCTTCCAGACATATGTGGTCATTCCAACCATGAATGCTGTAAGACATCGACATGATTCATTAAGTGGGATCTAGCAAAAACCACTCTTAAGATCCAACGTCGTATACACCTTGGCATGCTTAAGCCGATTGATCCCTTTCCTGAGATCCGGTACCGGCGTTGAATCTTATTGCATATGTAAATTGGATGGATTTAGTGCGGTGGCACACGGAACTTAACGAGTTCTGATTATTTTTTAGTAATTTTTTTTTTTTTTGTAGAGATCTAAATCAGATGATTGGCTTGCCATATTCAACTCAAAAATTAAATTTGAATTTGAAATATACGTAACGGTAATATTTTTGACTATTTTATAATGTAATACTAAAATGTGATTTTTTAATTTTTTTGATCAGGAAAGTATGGTGCGCAACCCTACACTTGTTAAGCTTTTATTTAGTGAAAACCACATGATTTTATCTGTTGTAATTACTTAGTTCTGCGTACCACCCGGCAAGACGTTCTGACCATGTTTTTCAGTAAAAAATGCAATGAAATTCCCCTGCTTCCACGGTGCGTCCTGGCCCGGCCAACCTAGGGAAAAAGCACAGAGGGGAGGGTTCCCTGAGTGCATCAGATATCTCTTAGCACAAGGCATATCATAGCTATCTAAGTATATACATAGTAACTCTGAGTGTTTTTCATCACTTGTATAAAATATCTTTTGATACTTTTACTTGTAGGCTACAAACTAGCTAGTAGAAAATCAGCTATTTTTTCTTTGTCGAAACATGAAAATCTATATTTTGTAGCTTAAGTATTATTTCTTGCACAGATGAATAGGCTAATCGTTTTTTACTATCATTAAACGTATTTCTCCAACTTTGTGTTATTTGTAAATGTCTGTGGAAGGCAAAAACTCAAAATCACAAAACCAGCATTTTTATGATTTTGGGGACATATACATTTTAGTATTCATCAGTTTTAAGAATTTTAAGTATTGGAATCGTCTTTCACAACCATAAACTAAAGCTCCACCAAAGGATTTTTGTTCATTTTGCCTAGAAGCTACAAACCAAAAAGTGGGTTTTCACAACTTCACGTGTCTGACCTACACATGCCTGTACATTTTTTCCTGGACCTTTCTCCTCCAGTTTTTTTAGTGTAATCATGTCTCCCTGACATATACTTACGATAGATACAAAAATATTGAAAAAGGGATGTGTCTGCTTCATTCCTGGAGGCAGGTAAGTCCAAGATGTCGGAATGTCAAAAAAGTTTTGACCAGTTTTCTTCTAGGTTTCATGTATTTTTTAGCTCCCCTTCCCCCAGAATTCAAGCTATAGTGTATTTGAACCCCCCCAACTCGTTTATGAGCTATAGGAGCAGTAATTCCTTTCATAATAAATTTTTGTTTGCTTTTTTATTTGCCCTTGAGGACTGTTTTCCAGCCGACACTGTGTTTCTCAGAGATATTGAAAATTTTCCGAAATTCGATTGAATTATTTGTTAAGACGTATTGTACAACGTTTCATAGTTCAAAATCTAATAAAATAACAACCAAAGACAGATTCTTTAGTCATAATCGTGGTTGCAAACCATTTTTTTACCACATTGAATCAGCAAAAAAATGACGTCCCGACCTGTCTTTTTCCGAATTTTTTTCCACACGTAATGGTGCTTTTTTACACAACTTCAATGACAGATTTCTCAAAAACTATTAAAAATAAGGATATGCTCACCATAGTGAAATATTTCAAGAAATATATGAGGAATCCTATGCGCAAATAATCAATTCAAAAAAGTCAAACCCCTCACTAAGGAACTTTCCCTTATGTTGAATTTACATATGTGATCCTGTAATAGTTAATACACATAAGTAAGCACCCATCCGGTTTGGGCGCCATACGCACAGGTGAAGACACCTCCGACAGGCGCGCTTCAATAATGTCCTTTTCCAACAGTTCCTGAGTAATCTCCCGAGCCATCCGATCCTCATGATAGCTCATCCGTCACGGTCTCCTGTGACCACACCACGTCCTCACCAGGCTTCCGCCCGAAGTTAGCCTCATAACCTCGAACAGACCCAGCCTCAAGAGGCCCAAACACCTCCATGTTATCGTCCAATATGCCCTTGAGAGCATCTCGCTCCCTCATAGTACCCTCCCAAGTACTATACTTTTCCGCGATAGCTTTTTCCGCTGCTGTCATTGCTTCTTCGATCTCCTTCGGAGGAGCTTTGCATGACAACTGTGCCACATCCTCCATTGGTATCGGCCGCTCATCCTCACGTACCATCGTCCCATGATACCGTGTCTCCTCTGCCCTTCCATTGAGCAAGCTGTGCTAAGTGATCTATGATGATCGCATATTGCATCGCATGCATATGCGTACGATGATATATTCCTGTGATCCAAGAAAAGGCTTGCGTACTGACTTCAGCCATCTCTGGCTGTGCCAGCTTAGCTCCATAAGCTAACGCCTTCTCCTTAGTCCCCAACCGCAAGGCCAAGATGAACTTGTGACCTCGATGCGGTATCGGAATCGGATCATCAATGAGGTGATCTTCAAATATCCTGCCACCACATTTCCGTCCGAGTACCCACTGGGATAACTATAGTGAAATATTCTATTGCCAACCGGGACCTCAAGACCTCTTTAATGGCCTTGACTCCCTTAGGAAAAAATGGTTTATCATCCCAGTGACTCTTCAGGAATGCCTCCATAATAGGCTTAGGGCTGCTTGACCGGCAGTTTATGTTGGGTAACATTCCATACCACATGTGACATTGTGGTAGAATGCACGTCGATGTTACGACGTGTTGATCACCAGCATCTTCCATGCCCGCAATCTTACCCCGCAACAATTCCTCCCTTGCTGCATAGAAGTGTTCCAACCTCGCCTCTATCGCGATCAATACCGCCTCATCCTCTGCGGAATCCCTACACACCACATTCGCGATCCTCATATCGCATGGGTTTGTATAGGCCCAGCCAGAGGTTGTGGCAACGACATATTCCGTCTCCCGACTCGTGTTCTTCAGAACTGTCACCAACCACACTCAAACCTTCAGAGTCCCCCGACTCTACTATGCATACATGAAAGAACAAGGCTGTGACAGGCTCCTGAATGTGGGGTGTGACCGTAGGCTCCACGCCCTCCACGGACACCACCTTTGTCCTCTCCCAGTCGGCGCGCACGACTGACGTGACACTCACATTCACAATGTGTGCTCCAGCACACCGGCTACCTCGCCGCAAAGGTGCATACGGTACTACATTATACCGTGGAGCCACCTCGGATCCACCGTACTGCACCACGTTCAGATCCGTATAGTTTCAAGCGTTCATCCGCTTCAGGCTTCTCAGCCCCAACAGGAGACCACCAGCAAAGGCTGGGACGACCCAAAACCTGTGGGAGAAAGACTGTCCGTCCTTCAAAAGGAAGGTAAGCATGACTGATCCGGATATCAGTGTCATGCCGCCCACTCCCTTTACCCGTCCACGGCACGGCCTAAACCCGTGCTTGAACCATAGCTCTCTGCCCCAAAGTTCAATAAACTCTTTACCAATCACATTCAGACAGCTTTCCCCGGGCCACACCCGTCCGCCGAAAATGCTTCGTAACCACCAAAATATTTATCCTTAAGCGCATTTGCCGCGACAACACTATCAAGGTCCGTACCTCTATTCATCACTGGACGCAAAGTGTCCCTGTGACTATCAAGGTCCTCAACCTTTTTGTCCTGTCTATCCCGGTCCTCCGAGGCCAACCCTGATGTCGGTCCCGGCTCTCCGAGGCCAATCCTTGCGCGAGTCCTATCATCACATGACAAGTCATGAGCAACCTCGTCGCCTCCGTGGCCGACAGGCAACTCACCCGACTTATCCTTCGTCCTGACTTCCGAGTCAGGCACTTGTTGCTGCTCCCGCGTTAGCTGCTCCCGCGTTAGCTGCTCCCGAGCCCGCGGTTCCCGAGCCTTGCCCTGCACACCCATCAGAGTGTCCAAACGGCGTTATTCCAAACGCCTCCTCTCTCTTCCTCCTTCTCCCCCCCCCCCCGCCCCCCCGCGATATATTGGCAGGCGGCCAGACTTAGTGCCGGGGGAGCGCGGAAAGAGCTGCAAGGGGTGGAGAGTACGTCAGGGTTAGTTTGCACCGAGAGGTAGGGGAGAAGCCGGGATTTCGCCGTTCGTAGTTGCTTTTTCAATAAACCGGGCGCCCAACCCAGCCTGGCTGCCTCGTACGAGCAAATTGTGACTCCTGTGCGCGCGCTGTCAACCTGCGTCGACCACTGGCTAGGCAGCTTTGACCGGCCTGGTGCCCAAAGCGAGCTAGGCCAGCGTGGTCTTAGGTGCCGGGTGTTAGACGCGTCTCTCAGACAAAGAATGGGAATAGACAGAGGTCAGGCCGGACAGAAAACCGTGCGCCAGCCAGCCAAGGCGTCTGCCCCGGGGGTGCTGGATGCTCTGATACCTTACAGCACCGACTTTTACCGCAGCAGGTTCCTGGCGACGGAGATCCGGCGGGAAGCTAAACTCTACCTGCACGATGCCGCACAGGTTTGCACCAAGCAGCTAGACGCACTCGAGCGCGGGCTGAGAGCGGCCGAAGAAGAACACTGACCCTAGCTAGCCGGGAGCAGGGAGGATTCGCGTGCTAGGTCAGGGCCGGGTACGCGGGCAGCCAGTACCACCAATGACCCCAGTGCCGGCGGTTGGTGCGCCTGATGGCGGCGTCCGCGGGGGAACCATCTCCTCCCACCAGTTGAGCTCCGCGCTCCCGGCCCAGCTATCCAAGTCGAGGGCCCGGTAGCCGCCCTTTCGCTCCTCGCCGGCGCCGGGGTGCTGGTAAGCGCAGGCCCGCCCCCAGAGCACCGGTGGGAGTGTAGGTACCCAGTCGCTGCTGCGGTAAAGGCGCAGCCAGCGCCGCCGGCCCGGCGGAACTCGGACAGCAGCATTCTGTTGCCAGCGCGGTCGCCGATCTTGGGCGCGCCGAACGTGATGCAGGTGATGGCCGGGCCGGGGTCCAGCCCAGCGTGTTGGCCAGGCCCACTATTAGGAGCGGCGCCATGCCCCCCCCCCCAGCGACATGCCCGCCACGTACAGCTCGTCGGGCGGGTGCTGTCGCAGGAGCTGCTGCAGCCTCCAGAAGCAGGGGGGCGTGGCCGCGCGGAAGAACCCCCGGTGCAGCTTGAGGCTGGGTTCCTGTGGGCTCTCCTGGTAAAACCTCTGGGCGCCTGCCCCGTGCTGCCCTTGGCTAGGCAACGCTCCGCGTGGATCTCAAGATCCAGCCGATGATTAGGAGCGGTCCACGTCCCGCGGACCGCGATAAAGAACTTGCGCCGCGCGTCCGACCAGCCGACGACGCACCCGGTTTGGGTTTTGACACAGACAACCAATTCCACGCACAGGTCCGCGCCACCGGTCGCCACGGCCGGCGCGGCCCTGCACTCGACCTGCTGCCGGTCGTACCAGAAGGCCAGCGCGCATTGCCCGTGCTGGCCCAGCCGCCTGGTGTGAGCTCGCAGTACGCTGAGCGCTTGTTGGCGCGGGAGCGCCGCGTCGCCCGCTAGCCAGTCCCACAACTGCAGGTCCTCGGCGCGCAGCAGTCGCTGCACACAGGCCGAGGGGTAGCACGACACGGACGCCAGCAGGGCGTTCGCCACGCAGAACGCGAGCGGGGGGTCGGCTGCCGCCCGCGAGGTCATAATCGAACGGGCACGCGCCGCTTGGAAGGCGTGCGGCCGGGGGCAGGAAAAAGGCACGGCTTCTGTCCTTCGCGTGGTTCACCCTGGTACCGGCCCCGGCCGGGAGACGACAGTGTGCGCACGGGGGAGGGGGGGGGGGGCCGGGCCCAAAAAGGCAGGTTATCCCCCCCTCCCCGCGTCAATGCCACTCTCCCTGCCGGTGCCCACATCTGCCTCCCCCCTTTCCCTCCCCCTCCCCGCGGTGCCATGCTGCCCCCCCCCCCCCCCCCCCCGCTGTGTCATGCTTCCCCTCCCTCCTTCCCGCGCTTGTGCTCGTAGCCTTTATCAGGGAGGCGCCGGACCGGATATAATGCAAGCTAACATGCAAGCTAAGTGTAAAGGTTTTGAAAATTGATGGGAGTAGCATGAAAATGAAAGATTTTCATGTATTTTAACTATTTTAAACAAAAAAGTTTTTAAAAAAATTGAATTTCTAGCCGTTACAACTGTTTTTCGACCGTTAGCTATATTTTGGCTAAATTGTGGTTTTGGCTTGCCTGAGCTTGGTTTTTCTTAGTTTTTATGTTGTTTTACATCAAAACCAGCGTAATTATATTTAATTTATTAAATTCTAATGATATTACTTCAAATTCAAATTCAAATTCAAATGTGACTAGAAATTTTCAAGTTTGTTACTGGTGGCAGCCATTCACTTATAGTCGTTATACATACTCACCGACTACTTGAACTATGCAAGGAACTATATTAATAAGAGTTTGTTTAGCATATTTACAATGTTTTTGAAGCATAAAACCGGTGCGGAAGCTTAGACTTCAAGTTGAGTGACTGTGTTTTACACTAGTCACTGTGACACTCAGCATACTTGCCACTCACTTGTAATCGTTATACATACTCACTGCCTACTTGAAGTATGCATGAAAATTATATTAACACAAGTTTGTTCAGCATATTTACAATGTTTTTGAAGCATAAAACCGGTGCGGAAGCTTAGACTTCAGAGTGAGTGACAGTGTTTTACACTAGTCACTGTGACACTCAGCATACTTGCCACTCACTCGTAATCGTTATACATACTCACTGCCTACTTGAAGTATACATGAAATATATTAATAAAACTATATATTCAAATAATGTTAATAAAATTCAAATTCAAATTAGACTTGAAATGTTTTAAGTTAAAATCAGTTTATTACTTTATCTGTACACTCGTCTACGTTCTTGTCGAGGCCTGCCTCGGCGCGCTGACGCTTGTTGAGGAAATGCTCTAGGAGCTTCTGGAGGTAGGCCTAGCTCTGGAGGCCACCAGTCAAACGATCTACTTCCTCTGGTATGAAGCAGTAGCTGTTGTGGGGTAAGAAGTTTTCGATCAACCTGGAATCGCAAATCAAATGATGGTTGATCTCGGAAGGTTTTGATTTTCACAAGACCTGGGGTAGTTGTGGTTTCAAAGTGGTGATATTTCTTCAGATCATGAATACCTTTCACTTTATGACGGTATTTCTCATCTTGACAAATTGGAGTTTGGAAATACAATGCCTTGGAGTTGCTGAGTTTTGATTCAATCAATCTCCCCAAGTCTTTGGCAGTTTCCCAAATCCAGTCGTCATGAAATGCAGAATATGCAACCATTTGAGCGATTTTTCCCGCATGGGAATCGCAAAGGCTTTTTCCGTGATTAGATGCCCAGAAATTCCAAGCAAAGTATTCCAGCCAAGGATGCTTAGTCCTAACAAGACTAGCCTCTGCCAGCGAATATCTTTGTTTGTAATGTTTCCGGCCACCATCGGACCATTTTATTACTTTAGTATACCCACGTGGCTTAAGTACACGTTCCATAATATCATGCAACCATTGCCGGTAAAAGAAGTAGTCGTTCTTTCCTTCTTCATCTTTATGAGGTAGTGTGTCAACGTATTCTTTTTTTATACCACCAAGTCCGTCACCAGACAAAAGAACAGCTATGTGATCGTTTATATCTTCTGTTTTCCCACCCCCCACACTCATGCGTGAAAAATCAGCAACCATGACAACCGTTTGAGTGTCATTTTTAACTATCTCTAAATCATCGTCAAAAAATTTCGCGTTTTCTTTTGCCTTAAAATGATGATCCGAATTTTGAATTATCTTTTCGACTTTTTCTTTTTCTTTCCTCTCTTCAGCACTCAGCTCTCTCACTCCATCGAGTTGTTGAAGTTCCGCTAATCTAGCAGTTTGGTTTTTATAGTCTCTGCATTGAAAGCAGTGTGCCCAAACCTTGGTTGCCCTGTCTACTATCCAATGTTGATTATGTAAACGAGTCCACTCGGGACGAAGGGGTGGGTGAATCAATTGTGCAACCTTGGAATGAGGGCGGAGTAAGAATTGTCCAATTTGGCGCGCCCAAAAAGCACGGAGATCGGCGATAGTCATTCTGGCCCGCAGCTGACTTGGGTTGCGGCAGGCCGGTACCCTATTATTATCAAATGTAAAAAATAAACTAGAGTCCGAACGAAGAGTTGAAGCTGCAACGTCATGCCATGTTTGTTAACAAGTTAAGGAAAAAAAAATTAAACATGGCATGAAATTGTAGCTAAAAATTGTTGGGTCAGTCAGCCACGTACAAGGCTTTCTCTTGACCCGGGGGGGGGGGGGGGGCAGCACTGAAGATTGCATGACAAGGACTCAGCCGCTAACCTCTGCACCAAAGACCCCCATCGCAGTTGAAACTCGAACAACGCTGCCTTCGTTTGCTCTTCCTGCTCCAAAATCGCTAAATTTTTCTGCAGCCGCTTGGGTTGTTGCTCGATGTTGGGACTCACGTGAAAACTGACAGGGGGACGGGAGCTGGATCTGGAGAGCTTGACGCTTGCACCGCGATTGCACACATGTTGATAGCTGGCCTTCCTGACGTGGTAGGTAGGGGGATTGCAGTTGTTGCACTTGTAGACATCCGCATCCCCTGCCTCGAAGGCAATCTCCAACTGCGCCTGCGATCTCTTCAGCTTGCGCTTCTGCTGATGATCGTAGCCCTCCCCACTCCTGATGGCGTGAGCAATAGCCTGCAAGAAAACAATAATAATAATAATAATAATAATAATAATAATAATAATAATAATAATAATAATAGTGCTTCTCTGTCAATGGCTGATGCAAATCTGCACATGCGCCTAATAATAATAATAATAATAATAATAATAATAATAATAATAATAATAATAATAATAATAATAATAATAATAATAATAATAATAATAATAATAATAATAGTGCTTCTCTGTCAATGGCTGATGCATTTCTGCACATGCGCCTCCATCGTCTCACCCGTGAGGGGAGTACGAAGAATTGACGATAAGCTCTAATGACACCCCCGCAAGGGCAGTAATAATAATAATAATAATAATAATAATAATAATAATAATAATAATAATAATAATAACAATAATAACAATTATGTATGTATGTTGAGAAGAGAAAGAGAGAGCAAGAGAACGGGGGGGGGGGGGGGGAAGAAGAAGAAGAAGAAGAAGAAGAAGAAGAAGAAGGGAAAGGAGGAAGTACAGGTAAGATTTGTTTGTAGTAGACTGCAAAAGAGGCGTACTCGTCGTACACCTTGGAGACCGTGACTCGCTCCACGTAACTCGTGCCAGACCGAATGTGTTTATCATGAGAAGGATGATATTTCGATAAATGATATTCTATCCCATATGCATCCATTCCTAATTCTAACGCTATAGGATCATGGTCGGTAGGTGTGTTTTCAAAAGACATGCCTATGAATGAATTCAAAACCCGCCCCCCCTCCTTCAAACCAAGCCATTTCTCTGAAATGCTACCTAACTCAAACAACTGCTGCACCTCTCCTAGCAAAGCGCGCACATGAGGTGGAACTGTGTGAGGGGTGACGTTAGGTAAGCCTTGAATATCCTCTACTATTCTGCATACCACAGCAAAACCCCACTTTGCAAGCTCACTTATGCATGATTCCTTACCCTCCTCCCCAAAAAGCCGGCCTGCCTCACTACCTAACGATGCTATGAGTGTGTCAATGACAGAGATGGTGGATGATGGATCATGTGGAGACCTAACTCTATCTTTTTCTGCCTCCTCAAAAGATATATGTATGCCCTCCTGCACATCACCCCGAATGCTCTGCACAACAAAACAATGTGATTTGGACTCATGCCGTGGTGGTGCTTGGGAAGACTGGGCCTGGGGGTGTGGAGAGGGGGCCGAAGAAGGCTGGACAGAAGACGGCAATATGGATGCAACGGCTGCCGTTGGTTCCACGAAGCCCAGAGCTGCCCTTGCCTAAAGATGCAACACAAATTCAAAAGAAATTACTGCAAACCGAAGCAAAAAGTGGCAAGAATGAAAACAAAACAATACAATTTACCTTGTCCTCGAACCTTTTTTTGTCGGCACGGCGTTCCTCCACAGTATGGAGTCGCCTTTTCGACATGTCAGTCTAACAGGAAGGAAGCAAGGGGGAAAAAATAAATAAAGCCAGTGAACTGCTGCCGTTCGGCAAACACGAAAGCAATATAAAACAAGAGAATATGTTCAAGAAAAACAAAGCAAAAGGACAAACAGCTACAAACTGTATGTGGGAGACATTATGTCCCCAAACGGATGGGTCACAAAAAAGGGTTGGTGCAAAAAATATGGTCCGGACGCCAAACTCAACGAAAATTTGATACGCAATTTACGGTCAAGTGAAATTCGGCATTAGTCCTTGCAACCGAAGTTGCAACCGTTTTTGGGTTGCGCCCAAAAACGGTTGCAACTTCGGTTGCAACTTCGGTTGCAACACAGTGAACCATTGTGTTTTTTACCCACGCTTTTTGAACCAAACCTTGGGGTTGGCAAACACAACAAGAACTCGAGAGTAGAAGGCAAGTATGTCTGATACTACTAGTACCACTGACAGTGTTCCTGTGCAACCTGCCAATGCTTGGGCATCAGGTCGCTCTTGCAAACTGTTTTCATTGAAACTTATTCACTTTTTGTTTTCTTGTCTTGAGGTCCGGCGTTGGTAGACCCTGCGATGGAGTCGATTTCAAACGTTCCAAACGCTATTTTCGCCCGGCCTATACAGAGCGCCAACGTGGCAGTTGTAGCCAACATCGCCAACGAGGTCCTTCAGCCTGGTCTTGTCCGTGATGAATTCATCGTGCAGTGGGTGGGTTGGCCTGCCGACTTGCGAATCACCATCGATCGCGATGCGGATGATAATGCTCGCAAAGCAAGTATAGCCAAAGTTGTTTCTATTGTCGCCAACCTTGTTCAAGAACGTTTGTGTTTTTTTACCTTGGAAGCTGGTCCTTACAACCTTGCCGGTCCAACCGTCGTCAAGGTTGTCTTTGTTTCCCAGTCAGACTCACTTTTCTATCATTATTCTTGTGGTTAGTTCGGCGTGACACACCCCGGAGACGTGGCAAGGTTTCGTCCTGGGCGCGAGGTGGAGGGTGGAACTATCAAACGCAGTTGGAACTTCGCAAACGAGCAAGGTTGCGAGCTCATTGAGGGGCAGGCCGACGGAAACAGAATGCTTTTTTTGCTGGAGGCCTACTTGAACGGTTCCAAAATCGTGCCAGGCACTTTTGTGTGGTTCATCACTGCTGCCATTCGGAATTCCAGCAATCGTGAAGTGCTGAAGAACCCTGATACTACTTTATGGCTGGCTAGGGTTCTGCGTATTCTAAAGAAAGTAACCATTTTGAATGGCGTTGCGCGTTCTTATATTCATTTCGTACTTTCGTACCGGTCCGAAAATGGGAACATCAGAGTGATTGCGTCTGTTTCAGGGTGGATACACAACGTTGTCGTGCCAGCCTTTCAAGCCCGGTTGGAGCAGGACCCAGCTGCTGTGCGTCCTTGGACTTTGGAGTCTTCTGAATGTAAGGATGCTTGCGTATCAGTTGTTGCTAAGGTTATGAAGCGTTCCGAGGAACACACAGAGACCCAAAAGTCACCTACTTCCCCTCAAGTCTCCGTGCCTGTAGCAAGTTCGAGCTCTTCCGCAGCCGCTGACAGCCATGCCATGCAAGAGCTTGTCAAGTTGAAAGCAGAAAACCAAGTTTTGCGTGATAAAATCACGAAGCTGGAGGCGGGTGACAAGGAGGCACAGCGCATTGTAAAAGACACCTTGCAGCATTTTGACGACGAGCGTGCAGCGAAGCTGCGAGCAGAAAGAGAGCTGAAGAATGCCAGTGACGCTCTTCAAACTGCAGCAGATGCTCGGCAGGATCTTGAGAAGCATGTGAGCTCCTTGCAGGACCAAGTGGCAGAGTGGAAGAAAAAAACCTACAACACCGAAAGGGTAACTCTTTGCTTCAGATACAATATTTTTTCTTCCTTTTTTTTTTTGCTTTGCAGACAAAGAAGCGACTTGATACTGTGCATGCTTCGCTGAAGCAAGTACTTCATTCCTGTTTTGCTTCACTTAACTTACACATTGTGTTTTGTTTAGAAATATGAAGCCTTGGCGGCACAGAATGAAGAGGCGGTTGAGACCGGCACCCGCGCAGAGGAAGCCTTGGCCGCTGCAGAGGAGAAAGTGACCGAGCACGAGGAGAAGCTGATAGAGACGAAGGGATTGCTGGAAAAGGAGCAGGCAAAGACGGAAGACTCGAAACTGAAAATTGCTGCGTTGCAGACTCAAGTTACCACTCTGCAATCGAGTCTTCGAGAAGCCACCGCTCAACGGGACGAATACAAAGGTCATGAGCTAGCAATCAACCAAACGGGACGAACACATGGTTGTTTTGGTAGCTGTCGCGAAAGGGGCGAGGATGATGCTCAGCGCTACATCTAGCAGCCATGTTTCAGGCAAGTCACGGTCGCGCTCAGTGTCTCTTTCTCCTGTGAAAGCAAAGAAGCACAAAAGAAGCAAGCGGGTCGATCGTGATCGTTACGCTTCATCTGATTCAGAATCAGAATGTAGCAAAAAATCAACGCCTTCTGCTAAGCGCTACCGTCGTCATGGACACTGCCACCACTCTTGATTTTTTCATTGGCACGAAAATGAAGCTAAGCATTATTGCTTTTACTAGTATTATTTCTTAATATAATAAAAAGAATTTCAAATTTTTTCTCTTTTTATTGATAATTCAATGTCTGACCTTTAGCCTGTCAAATGATTAATATCAATATTCGTAACTCCTGCCACCACTGACCAACGCTTATGACTGAGTGCATGACTGTAATTTCTAAGCTTCCGCACCGGTTTTACGCTTCAAAAACATTATAAATGTGCTGAAAAAGCTAGTATTAATATTATTTCATACATACTTCAAGTAGGCAGTGAGTATGTATAACTATTACAAGTGAGTGGCAAGTATGCTGAGTGTCACAGTGACTAGTGTAAAACACTGTCACTCACTCTGAAATCTAAGCTTCCGCACCGGTTTTATGCTTCAAAAACATTATTATGCTAAACAAACTAGTATTAATATAATTTCATGCATAATTCAAGTAGGCAGTGAGTATGTATAACGATTACGAGTGAGTGGCAAGTATGCTGAGTGTCACAGTGACTAGTGTAAAACACTGTCACTCACTCTGAAGTCTAAGCTTCCGCACCGGTTTTATGCTTCAAAAACATTGTAAATATGCTGAACAAACTTGTGTTAATATAATTTCATGCATACTTCAAGTAGGCAGTGAGTATGTATAACGATTACAAGTGAGTGGCAAGTATGCTGAGTGTCACAGTGACTAGTGTAAAACACAGTCACTCAACTTGAAGTCTAAGCTTCCGCACCGGTTTTATGCTTCAAAAACATTGTAAATATGCTAAACAAACTCTTATTAATATAGTTCCTTGCATAGTTCAAGTAGTCGGTGAGTATGTATAACGACTATAAGTGAATGGCTGCCACCAGTAACAAACTTGAAAATTTCTAGTCACATTTGAATTTGAATTTGAATTTGAAGTAATATCATTAGAATTTAATAAATTAAATATAATTACGCTGGTTTTGATGTAAAACAACATAAAAACTAAGAAAAACCAAGCTCAGGCAAGCCAAAACCACAATTTAGCCAAAATATAGCTAACGGTCGAAAAACAGTTGTAACGGCTAGAAATTCAATTTTTTTTAAAAACTTTTTTGTTTAAAATAGTTAAAATACATGAAAATCTTTCATTTTCATGCTACTCCCATCAATTTTCAAAACCTTTAGACTTAGCTTGCATGTTAGCTTGCATTATATCCGGTCCGGAGGATGGGTTGGTAAACGGGAAGCATCCCCCCCCCCACGGGTAGCGTCAGTTTGGCATGGCCGAAAGGGCCGAGCGGAATCGCTTGTATGCCAGACCCATCGATGAACATGGACGGAATGTGGCTGGGGGCGGAGTAGCCCGCCCGGCAGCCCCGCTGGTTGACCACGAACGGCTGACACGCCTGTATGGAGATGGAGATAGAGATGTGGAGGGACCCGCGGCCCCGCTGATTGGCGGCCAGCGGATAGGCGTGTATGAAGAAGCAGATGAAGGGGTGGAGGGACCCCCGCCGGGGGAGGGCGTTCCCCTCCCTGTCGACACGCAACATGATAGGAGGCTCTGCCTGCGGACCCGAGCCTATGAGGACACACGGCATGAACTGTTAGACCTCACCCTCCGGCGTGGCACCGTGCGGGCCCGCGATATTACGCACGGGCACGAACATCTGGTGCTGCTAACCAGGGCCTACGCGTACCGCTTTCGCGTGGAACGAGCCACCCTAACCCCTGCGCCTGGTACACCTGCCCCCGCGCAGCCTTGTGCACTGTGGCAGATAGTAGAGGCTATGCGGCAGGATTTTATGAATGAAGACGGTCTGGCCAGGTCGGGAGCCGTGGCTAGGCATTATGCGTATGAATATCTGTGCGGTCTCCGCCGGTGCCCCCTTCGCCAGCCCCCGCCTGGACAGAAGTAACACCACTTCTGGCGTTCAGAGAACGAGAAGGAGAATTGGAAATCTTGCGGTTATTTCAGTACTGGGACGAAGATACGGCTGGCCTGGTTGCTAGCTTTCGGGCTGTGCTGGAGGATCCAGCCGACTAGAGCCGGGTGTGCATCACCATCGAGCAAATGGAGCATTGCGAGCCACTGAGCCTTGGGCTGACGGCCGACTGCACTGCCTACGCGGGAGGGGCGGAGGGGACCCCGGGGACTCTGGACGAAGCTTGATGGGTTGCTAACGTGCTTAGAAGCTTTCGTTGCGTACCAACGCCCTGGCCCGACAGGGAGCAACGACGTGCCCAGGCTCGTCTCGCTGGATCTGCACGCAGGGAACGTTGCTCGGTGCAAGGAGCACCAGCCCAATGACGGACGGACCACCTATCACGTGTTTTTGCTGGACACAGACCTGGCTTTCTGGACCGACCCCCGGAGCGGGACGATTACGTTTTCCCGCACGCGCAGCCATCTCTACCCTCTACCACCGCAGTTGCTGTTCGCTTTCGAGACGCACGCGCTGGTGGTGATGCACTACTTGCTGTTTATCTGCAACACGTTCAGGTACGGCCGGCCCGCGCGTAACGTGTTGGAGCGGCTGTTTGCCCCCGTGGAGCGGAAGTACGCGGCGCACCTGCCGCCGGCCCTCCAGCTTATGATGCAGCTCGATCGCCTCTCGGAGCAACAGTGGTCGCCGCCACAGCAGTCGCCGTGGGCCAGGCCCCATGACAGCCTCTGGCAGTACAACCAAGCGTACGCAGCACGCATCCTGGCAGCGGAACACCTGTCTCTGCCCCTGCCGCCGCTACCGTGCCACTTCTGCCGCTACCGTTTTTACTCGTGTGTGTACGTCTACTATCTGCTGCGACGATTGGTGGGGTGCGGCCTCTGTGGACAAGGCAAGGGCCCGCTAAGCCAGGCCCTGCACCAATTCTATGTAGAGGCCGTCGAGCCGAGTCAGGTTGTCAGTGAGTGGGATGCTTTCCTGCGTGAGAGAAATAACCGGGTCCGAAACAAGTCGTTGGCTTGGGCATGGTACCGAAGAAAGCACAACCAATTCAGGAGGTGGTGTGGGACACAGGGGCCAAAGAAATCTTTGGTGTGCGACTGACGACGCCGGAGTGAACACCGGCCGGCTCGAGTGAGCCAGAACGAGGCGGCCGTCCCGCCCCGCCCCGCCGCCGCCCCGGAACACAGCTTAGAAAGTAGCCCGCGCGGCTGCGTGGCGTGGCGGGAGCACGCGTAGACCAAGGCCAGCAGATCTTCTTCAGCGACCTCTCGTGGTATTAAAGCCCTGCCACGAGCCGTTCAGCCCCCCTGGCAAGTGCCCGTTTTGTCTTCCGCCGGCCTTCAGCGCCCCGGTCGGCCCGGCCTACCTCAGTAGTGCTGGTTCCCGGCCAACGGCTTCCTTTTCTTTTAGTCACCCTGACTGCAAAACACCGGCGACGGGCTCGGGGCGGGGCTCCGGCAGCCGCACGGCCCAAGTCTTCTTGTGCCACCAAAGCCAACCGGCCGGCAGTGTCTGGACCAGATCCGCGGGCCTGACGAGGGCCTCGACCACCAGGCCGGCGCCGGACTGTTGGGCCAGCAGGTCGCGGACGTAAGCCTTCTGGAGGACCTCCAGGTCGCGGGCCGGCCAGAACGCGCAGGCCAGGCCGTCTTGGCCGGGCCTGGTGCCGCGTACACCACGCCGCGCGCGCCGGGGGGCCGCAGGTTGCGCAAGGCCTCGGCTAGTTGATTTTCTTGGGGTTTTTGACACCTTGAAAATCCGAACAGAAAAGGGTGTTGACCTTTTTTCAAGTTTTGTTTAAGTTAGTTGGACTCTCCCTTAGGGGGAGAGGGATAGAAACAGATTGTGTGTGAGGAAATAGGAGTACACACGTCTGGTTTTGACTTGAACCAGGTAGCAAGTAGACACAGACATAGCACATAAGCTTTTTGGAAAGCAGTGTTGTGTGTGTGTGTTGTGTGCATTCTGTTTTCGTCTAATCTCTCTGTCCTTCTCTCACTCTTATATGTTATCATTGCAGAAGATAAGGATGATGATAGGAAGTCCGTATGCTACACCGTTGGGTAGTAGTGTCGGAGGCCTGAGGATGCCTCTGTCGGTCGGTCTACGAAGGATGGGGCTGACACCAGCCTTGGGTACGGGTTCTTTGTCCTCAGGGCTATTCCTGTGCTGGTTGGGACACCTGATCGTCTCATGGACGATTTACAGGCGGTTTGGCAAGCTCGTCTGACTGGGGACAGTTGGGCTGATCAACTTCCGTCGATAAGGGCAGCTCAGACTGTCAAGACAGTCGTCGATGCCTTGGGAACTGGTCCAAGAGTTACACGGGATGTGTGGTCTGCAATTGTGGTGGGACAGACTACAGTAACCAATGTTATGGTGGCAGCTGAGATGATTGTCCAAATCTCAGAAGCTGCGGGGATGGAAACTCCATACTGGACGCCTGAGAGGCTGGCCGCGTCCAGAGTGATGGCCTCTATCGACAGACTGGTGGACTTCAGTTTTACAGCTGCAAGACGAGTACAAACAGAGGTGGAACGTTGTTGCATTGAGTGGGGGACTCTTTAAGGATTTTTACAAGCAACATGGGCAACCTTTGTACGATTTGATTGGTTGCTGGCAAGCTTGGGAGGTCTTAGAAGAGGGACATCCCAAGTGGGATGAAATGTAAAATTTCGCTCTTTTTCATGGTCGAGCGTGGGAGGCAGTGTCATCCACTGTGTACGCTATGAGAAATCTTATTTTTCGCCCTCCGGGCGTATCGGTGAATGTCGTCTCCATGGACGACGTTCTCACCAAACTCTTCGACGCAATGGATGTCTTGTGGAGCACAAGGGATACAGGTGGGAATCTTACCAGCTGGGCTTCTGTGATAGCCCCTCAGAAACTTGCTACGGTGGAGCAACTGCTGGTGGCAGATTCGATTGCTTTCATGACCAGGGCTTTTGCTCGTTTTGCTGTTGCATGGAATCAGCAAGATGCTCGCAGAAAGATGAAAGTCTCCTCTTGGACTCGTAAGCTTGAGAGGAACGAGGAGGAACGACGTCGCACGGTGGAACGACATCAGAAAGACGTGGACCGTCTTCTGGGTGATCAAAAACCTTTGTCTATTGATCTAAACAAGACGAAGGATTCGAAACATATTGCGGAGATCCGTGCTTGGTTGGCAGCAGTGCGTCGAGTCTGTCGTTCGGCAGGCATTATACTGCCTGAGGAGGTTGTCATCGTGGCAAACAGGTTCTTTCGTTTTCAATCGGCTGTTGACAACGAATGGCTAAGAGTGAGCAGTGAAGCACTCACTGGGAACAGCTCAAGCTTTTAAGATCGGATGCCATGTGTGTGGAAAGCATTGATCTCATGCTTCGAAGCAAAAAGATTTTCATGCCTTTGCGTCGAAGACTCAGGAGGTGGATCAGCTCAAGAATGAGGCCAAGTGGACGTTGGCAAAGAAGCCAATGTTGCACTACGTGTTTCAGAGAGTGATAGATATGGCTATCATACTCTCTCGGACGGAGGCATTTAAGTTGGTGGCTGAGGTCCTCTTGACAAAGAGAACGCCACTTTCTCTAAGTTGGTTAAGGAGCTCCAAGGGGATACGGAGCTATGGTCGTCCATAAAGGTGGACATTGTAGACACCAGCCCGGAGACATGGAACGTCGAGGACGACATGGTTGGTCGAGCAATGCGATGTGTGCAGAAGACCATTGTCGATGGATGGAAATATACTGGCCCTAAGCCTTAATCTCCCCTCAGGGAAATCAACACGGTTCCTTTGAACCTAACAATGAGGAAGCTTTCTGGGGTCAGGGATACCCGCGTAGGGGGTTCAGTATTATGGAGCGGGCGGTCATCGGGGCCCGGGGATGGGTCGAGGCGACAGGCCTGCCTTCAATAAGAAAGCTAGACGAGCCGTTTGTATGAAGAAAGCTGCGGCCTTAGGGCTCAAGACGGGAGCCATGTGTAAAGCCGCAGGTGAGAAGTTTCATCCGGATCGTTGGGATGCCTCTGTTCAAAAGGAGGTCTTGGAAAAGTACGTCGCGATTGGCCGGTGGGTCCTTTCAGAGATCTGCTTGATACGGGCAAGTACAAGGAGGAGCTCAGCAACCTTCTTAAGCGGGATAAGAAGGCTTATGAGTTGAAAGGATGGATGGATCCGGGGGATGCGCCTTACAAGAAAGGTGAATGGGAAAAGTACAACGTCTGGAACCCACTCACTTCGTTTGCGGGGAACGCACCGGAAACGTTTGCAAGGGAGGGCACAATCTGGAGGATCCCTCTTGAGCATACAGGGGAACGGCGACAAGCTCAGATGAGCGTCGAGAGCGAGCAAGGTCGGTTGACCGACGCAGCCGTTCGCGATCTCGGGGTCGTCGAAGCGATGGTGGCCGCAACGATCGAGGATCGGGAGGGCGATCTCGCTATGATAGTGATCGGGGAGGCTACGACCGAGAGCGGAGCTCGAGGGAGCGTGCACGGTCACCGCCGCGAGATCATCGGGATCGCGATCGAAGGGAGCGTGCTGGCTCTAATCGGTACCTACAGGAGGATGCTGGTATGGGGAATACCCCTTATGCTGGTGCAAATGCTTACGGGGGAGGGCAAGGGACGCTTTCCCCCGATGCAATTGCAGTCGGCGGCAGGACCCACTGGTGTTTATTATACCAGTCAGATGCCGATGCAACAGTTGCAGGCGGGGTACGGACAACCGGTACAGCAGTACTATGTACCACAGCCACAGGGGCCCTCGTACGCCCCACCGCCATATATTCTACCTCCAGTTTTTCAACCTTCGGAAGGTACGGGAGGGAATCAAGGATCGCAGGGAATGCAGTCGCAGCAACAAGTTCAGGGTAGGTGTGTTTTTTCTCCGGTCGATACCGGTCCCTCCACGGCCATGCCCTCGTTTCCTGGGTGTTCGTCCCTGGTAGCCACGGTCTCGGGGACCCCGCCGACAACCCCCGACAGCTCCACGCATGTCCTGGCCCGCTTCCTTGCACTAACCGTAACGTCAAACTCGTCGCACCTTCTCTCCAGCTCCGCCAGTGCTGTTCGCTGCTTTTCCAGATCGGAATAAAGTTGTTGGGTGTTAGCAGCATGAGCCGCGCGTCTGTGTCTTCTTCTTCCCGGGCGCCGAGCCACATGCCTCACTATCTGCTGTTCTAGGCTTTTCACTGCGGCTTGCTGCTGCGTGACCTCGGGGGCCAGGCTTTCCATCGCGCCCGTCACCGCGGCGCAGAGCTCCCCCTGGCACCAGGCCACTACGTTCTTGCCCACGTACTTGAACTGCCAGAGCTGGTCCGCGCCGGACTCCATAGCTAGCAATACACGTGGTCAGTATGACAGTTTCTATTAGTGTTGCTTCCTTTTTCTTTCTCCTGGGGAGAGGGAGGCGAGGGGCAGGGGGGAGACAAGGCCCCCTCCTTCCTCTCCTATCGAAACAAACAGCTAGAGAAAGGGAAAGAACTCAGGATTTTAATTAGGACTGCTAGCTGGTCACGGACGCCGAGCTGGTCACCGACGCCGAGCTGGGAAAGTTACTACCGGCGCCACAGAACCGCGAGGTGACGATTGCCGTGGGGGGAAGGCGGCCGGCGGGGAAGGGGGCCGAAACCCGGGGCACGCAGCCCGGTCCGCCACTCTCTGTCTCGCGTCTTTCGGTCGGTCAGTGCTGCTGTTGCTGTGCTGCACGGCACACTTCACAGACGTGCCATCTTCTTTGGGGTCTTCACTGATCCGGCAGCCCTGCAGCAAATGGACGAGGCCCGCCGCCCCGGACTCCCGGCTGGCTGCCTCGGCCTGCCGCTGCTTCTGCGCCCCTGGACAACTTAGTAGCTTGTGCTGCTCGAGGCAGTCCGAACAGTAACCCCCTGCGGGACACTCCGTGCACAAAAGCAGGGTCTTCCCCTCCTTGTAACGAGATCCACAGCTCATGCGGGCGGGGGGGGGGGGGGGGAGTGGTGGCGGCGGCAGAGAGCTCCGCTTTTCTGCGAGAAGCAGCACGAGCTAGCAGGGAGCGCCGGGTGCCGGAGGAAGAAGGAGAGGTGGTGGCAGGGCGAAGGGCGGGCCGAGGGGCGGGCGGAGCGGGGGGGGGGGGGGGGGGGGGGGGGGGGGGGGGGGAGGGAGTGCGGGGGGGGGGAGGGGGGGAGGGGGGGGGGCGGCCAGAAGGTAGCGAAGGGGGGAAGTGCGTGAGGAGGACGTGTGTGGGCGGCGGGGCAGCCGCCAGACCCCGCAGAAGCATCGGGAATGGGGGTCGGACCGCCCCCGTCCTTGGCCCCGCTGTCCTTGGTGTACCGGCCCGAGACGGAAAACCGTATCTTGGCCGCGACTTGTGTGCCTCAGGAAGGCCTGGTGGACTTGGCGCTGTCCTGGCGTTACCTAGCCGACCCGCGGCTGCGCCTTGGCTCTAGCCCCCACCTGCGCGCGGCTTGCATCCATGCCTTGCAGGACAAGAGCTTTTTCTGCACCCGCACCTTCTGGTCGGCCGCGCGGCGGCGGCACGTGCATATGCTGGATATGTCCCGGGTGTGGGTCGAAGGCAACCTGCTCTGGGAACAGCGACTGCAAGACCCCCCGAAGCTGCTGTCCGTGCCGGCGGGTGTGGGTCGAAGACTGCAGGAGCCGGCCGACCCCTAGGCCGGCGAATGTCGGGCCCCCAGCTGGCAGTGGCCCGGCTTCCACCGCTCCGAACCCCTGCTTTCCTGTACATTAAAAGAAAACACGCTTATCCCCGCCTTAGCTGCGTTGGCGCTGCTTTATGGCTTAGCGGAACGCCCGGGGGGGAGGCCGGGTCCGTCAGGTCTAGCACCAGAGTAACGAGGCGCGAGTAAGGCGCGGCGAGCCCCTCCAGTACGGGCGAACCAGTACGGGGCAAGTAAAGAAAGCCTCTGGCTTTACTAACTTGGTGCGGCGGACGGCGGTGGCCGCAGTACGCACGACGCCCCCGTGGGTGCAGCCGAGGAGGACACACTACGGAAAAAAGGGTGACTGTGAGTGAGTGCCGGATTTTTGGTAGCGACCAGACAATAAAGAATCAAGCACGGCCCACCACAGGCTCGCACCCCTGGCGAGGCCACTCGTCGTTATCAATACCAAACTTCTTGGTCGCAATGTCTAGTGGATTCTATCACCGGAGGTGTGTGCCGTCGGCCACGATTCTTAGGCCCGTCCGGCGGGCACGGCGCTCCAGAGGAAATCGTGGCCGACGGCACACACCTCCGGTGATAGAATCCACTAGACATTGCGACCAAGAAGTTTGGTATTGATAACGACGAGTGGCCTCGCCAGGGGTGCGAGCCTGTGGTGGGCCGTGCTTGATTCTTTATTGGGTTACCCAATGTCCCGCCGTGGGCTCGTGCACAAGGCTGTAGAAGGCAGCCCTGTCCAGTGAACCTAGGCCAAAGGCCGAGAGCTCATAGCCAGCCTTAGTCAGCCAATCGAAGACAGCCAGCGCGTCGCTCTTGAAGCGGACGGGGTCGCACGTGTCCCACGGCTGGCCCTCGCGGCGGCACCACATGGCTCGGTTGTACTCGACCACCGCGTAAATCACACGCCGGGCCTCGAAGACAGCGCGCAGGCCGGACAGGACCTTGAACTCGCAGCCCTCCGTGTCGAGCTTGAGTACCAGGCTGGTATTCGCTGGCACCAGACTCGCGGCGTGGACCAGGTCGATCTCGACAGTAGAGTTGTCGACGCCGGCGAAATAGCTGAGGGCGGCGTTCTCCTGGCCCACGGCGTACGGCCAGGTCCCGAAGCAGCCGTTGCGCACGCGCACGCGCGTGTGCTGGGGCCTGCTATGGATGCCCGCCAGCACGTTGTGCAGGCTAATCTTATACAGCTCGCTCGCGGCCGCCGCGTGAACGCAATGCAGTGGGGCTGTGGTTCCACCGCTATCACGCTGATCCCGAGAGAAGCGGCCAGGAGCGTGTAGAAGCCCGAGTTGGCGCCGATATCCAGAAAGATCAGCGCGTGGCGCGGATCGTGCGCCGGGTGCTCCCTGGCGCAGAGGCGCGGGGGGTGGTATCCGCCTGCCTGGCACTGCAATACCTCGGTTAGCATCTGTCCGATGTGCGGCCCGCTTTGTTGCAAATAGCGTAGCATAGGGTCTACCACGCCTTTGGCAATCTGCTCCTGGTCCTCGACCAGGAAGAAGCCCCGTGGAGATCCGGGAACTTTCACCTTGACTAAGCGGACGCCCTCCCCCGCCCGGAAGTGGCGCAGCGCTTGGTGCTTGACGCCCCCGACCGCCGCCACTAGCAGGACCAGCAGGGCAGTCATAGCACCGGCCGGAGGAAGAAGTGTGCGCTGTCCCACTCCGTGACTGCCTCGGGCCCGCCCGTCCCCGACGAGCGCCAGCCTCTCGTCTAGGTAGCGACTGCTGGTAGTACGCGGATTAGAGCTGGCAACCCCCCTCCGGTTCTCAGTGGCGGGAGAGACGGCCGGTGTGTCAGAGTGGCTGGGGCGCTCCTCCCCCGGCTGCACCCAGAACCCCCTGCCTTCCTCCTCCCTTCTCCGGCCGTACCTGTGAGAAGGGAAGGGACGGAGACAGCGGATGGGAAGGGGGCGGGGGGGGGGGGGGGGGCGGGCCTTGGCGGGAGGGGGGAGGGGTGGCTGCCGGCCGGCGGTGCTGGTTAAAGGCAACCCAGAGAAAGAATCGCAACCCAGGCCTGGCTCCCCTCCCTGCGGGTCCGGTCGACCCTCGACCCTCCGTCACGCAGGATGATGAGGAAGCGCAAGCAGCGGCCGTCCCCGGCGAAGGGTAAGGGAGCCCCCGTCGGGGGTGCTCTCCCACACGTGTAGCACTCGGCCGGGGGTGCTCCCCCACACGTGCAGCACTCGGCCGGGGGTGCTCCCCCACACGTGCAGCACTCGGCCGGGGGTGCTCCCCCACACGTGCAGCACTCCGCCGGGGGTGCTCCCCCACACGTCCAGCACTCCAGCGAAGCGCCGAGACACCCTGTGAGCTCCAGGTTCGTTGCCAGAAGCGCTGCCACGTCTGCCAACGGCCGGGACAATATCAGGCCCGCCGGCCGTGCCGGCCGTGCCAGCTGTCCGAGCTGTTTACGCAGTGGAGTCCCTGTGCAGTACGTCCGAAGGCCAAGACTACCGGCTACGAAACCCACGGAGGAGGCAAGGATAAGCCCCTGCACCCGTCAGGGCGGCCGCTGTGTCCTGACGGCGTGGTGACTCCTTGGCTTGCGTCCCTCCCGCTGTTTGTCACGACCACCGCCAAGTTCGCCGGTTGCAACATAGGCGGCGCCGGCGAGGAGCAAGTGCTAGCCGACGGCGTCCTGCTCCTGCGGCGCCAAGAGCTAGCCCTGAAACGCATCTACGTACAGAGGAGACACGGCACGGAAGGTGTCCCCTCTGCTAAGCTTCCGGTGCCCTGCGTGGAGCGCCTGTATTTGCAATACCTACTGGCGGGGCAGGGGCTGGCCCCCGCGGTACGCGGTTACCTCCGAGTAGCCGGTCCGGAGCATCGCACAAGTAGCAGCTGGGATGAAGGGTCGGCGGTTGAATCAGAAGAAGCAGCGGGGGAATCCAGCGCTGAATCAGAGGAAGCGGGGGAATCCAGCGCTGAATCAGAAGAAGCGGGGGAATCCAGCGACGAGGACATCGACATCGTGGGAGAAGACGACAAGCAGGCCGAGGAGCCTAGCCCCAGGGGAGAGCACACAGAACGACAGCGGACAGCCCCGTTCACCAAGGCTACGTTCTGGCTCATTACGGACCTCGTGCGCGAGGGGGCGGGTTCCCGCGACCTGGGCCTGCGATTACCGGCCGGGCCCCGGATCGCTGAGGCGGGCTTCGAGGAATTCTTAGCCAGGCTGCTGCACTTCTCTGCCCGAGTCGCTCCGCTGCTGTTGGCGAACCTAAAGCTGGACGGCCTCGCGGCGCCTGCCGCGCAGCGGGGCTGGCAGTGGATAGAGCAGGACCCTAGGTACTGCCTGTGGCTGAGGGTGCCGCCCGGCAGGCTCGAGGACGACGAACCCGTCATCAGGCTGTCCAACCTGCTGAGCTTCGTGGCCAACAGCTATGACTCACCACACGACAACCTCAAGGCCTGCCTCTGGAGGTTTATAGCACCTCAGGTCGTCCCACAAGCGGACAGCAAAGCGTTTGATACGTGCGCCGTTTGGTGGAGGCAGACCCTGGGCATGCTGAAGGCAGGCCCCCAAAGTCAGTTTGCCATGGCCAAGCACTACCTACAAGACCAGACAATGGAGCCTCAGGTCTTGTCTGGCAAGCTTGAGGGCCGTGGCCTGGACTGGGGCCAGCTCCCTACCGACAATTCTTGGTGGGATTCCAGGGGAAAGCCAAAGCGGGGGCCGGGGTCGGTCTGGGATCACGACGGGCCGAGTGATCACGACGGGCCGAGTCTGCCTGCTGTCAAGCAGTTTCTAGGCGTCTTGGTCCGGGTGGCCGCGTCGTGGGCCACGCCGGCGGGGCGTTCGCGTCTTCAGGCCAGTGCGGCAGGCCCGTCTTCGTCCAGCAGTAGTAGTAGAGTCCAGCACCAACAGGGCAAGTAAAAAGACTTAGTGTGGTACTGGCGTAGCGCGGCGCCGTGAGCGGCGGCCAGGGCCCCGGCGGCTCGGGCCCCGGTCCGGTAGGTAGGCAGCCGGTGCAGTTCGTCGGCCGGGCTCGGGCGGCCGCAGGCGCGTCGCCCGCGCTGGCGTGCCTCCAGCCGCCACAGAGCTTGGGGAGGGGGGCGGCGGCTCGCCTAGTAGCGCCGGGGCGGAGGCGCCCCTCGCAACTTTGGCTTTTTGTGAAGCTCACGAAAATAAAAGCAAACCCCGTTTAACTTTTCTTAGCGATTCCAGATGTAACCGGAACAGCTACTCTGACACTTAGTCGTCACTCAACTGGAAAGGGGCAGACCAAGCATAAGAATCAAGTAACGACAAGCCGGACGACACTCTATGCCACTATGTATTGTGCGGGCCGGCCGACAATTTTTCATTATCTGTCTATCCATTAGACGCAAGAGAAGAGAAAGAAAAATTATTCGGGAATCGACTGCTGACATAATCTAGCTGAATGTACGTATGTGTCTATCTTCCTGTAGCTATGAGCATATCGCCTTAAACGCTAACCTCTACTGGTGCGAGATGGGATAAAATGTGGGCTTCTTTGCCTTTTAAAATTCACTTTCGCTGTCTGGCAGCGCTATCTCGATTGACGTCATGGTAGACAGTTGGACAGTCTAACTTCACTTGTTATTTAATTCATAATTATGATTAACTTCTATTACTGGGTACATTCAAGTGTCAAACTCAGCCATCGAATTTTAGTTAAGTTCAGATTAGCGGTCAGATTTCGAATTAGTGGTCAGAATTCAAATTAGTTCAATTTAACTGCTATATACGTCCGCAAAATCTGTATCACATTTGCGAAATGTTACAGTTACATTGAAGTAATTTGAATTCTGGCCGCTTATCTAAAATCTGACCGCTAATCTGAAATCTGACCCTTAACTCAAATTTGATGGCTGAGTTTGACACTTGAATGTATCCAGTAATATGCGCAGTCATATTTTGCTAAATCATAATTATGAGTAACGGTAATGGATAATTCAAGTTAATTGTGCACGTTACGTTTTCACCATTGTGCACCGGACCACATCAGTGAGCGTCAGTTCCTGTTAGGACAGGATAAACAACAAGTTTTCCTCTTTTCTCCCCTCTTCTCTTTCTTCTGCTGTGTCCTCTTTTCCCCCCTCTTCTCCTTCTTGTCCTTCACCATTTTCACCTCTTATAAGATTCACCCCTTTATCCTTTTTCTTACGAAACTTACTACCTTTGAATTGGGTTTCCTTTTTGGGAGGGGCGGTGTTGTGGGGTTTATGGGTTCGACGGGAGCTGTTAGACTTAGCGAGCTTAGGGCAAAAGCGTTTAGTGTGACCAGTTTCATTGCAGTTATAACAAACTGCAGTCAACCACCATTCCTTTCGTTCTGTCACTGCCCCATCATGCTTGCCCCCGTGTTCACCTTTCTGTTTGTACTTGCTCTTCCCACTCTTCCTGCCCTCTCCTTCTTCCTCTTCTGCTAGCAATAAAGCTGCTCCTTCTCCATCTGCTCTATTACTATGCTTTCCTTTCTCATAGTTCTTCTGCTTGTTGGTTGCCTCCCAAAGCACGGAAACCTCTCTCGCTGCCTCAACTATAAAGTTGTGCTTGGGCCGTACGGCTGGTGCCATACGATAATGATCGGCAAAGTATTTAGCACCATAGGCAGGGTGAGTACTTAGCTTTTCGAGCAACCGGTTTGTTGATTCGTCCTCTGCAAACTTCTCTCATCTTAGTTTCTCTAGCCACTCTTTCTTCAGTAGGTACCTGGTTAGCCAGGCGTCTACGTCTTTGTTCTTCCTAGGCGCTCTCTCTCTGAACTTCTTTTCTTCCAGATATCTCGCTGCTCCGGAAATTTGTCCGTATTTTCTTTTGACAATGCCGACTTTATCGAACGGATCTTGAGTATTACGGCTTCTGAGATATGCGACAACTTTGTAGTTAGAGAAAGCGGTAGTTATCAGTAGCTGAAATAATTTACATTGCTGCAAATATTTTTGCTCCCTTTTGTATGCTCTCTTAGTCACACTGTGTATGCTTTTTTCTGCTCTCGTTTGTGACCGTCTCGCTCGTCTCGTCGCTTTTTCCTCCCAAGCTACCTTCTGCTCACTACTCCACTTCGCCCACTCTTTCGGCTTCTCTAGTGTTTTCTTCTTTGGTTCTTGTTGTCTTGTGTGTGATGATGTTGATGAGGATGCATCTCCTTTCTCTTCTTCCTCACTTTCTTCACTCACATCTGGTGAATCTTCTTCAGTCGGTTCTCTTGGTTCATCTGCCTCCGCTGCTGCTCTCATACGACCTCAATCCCAACCGTTTTTTTTTTGCGCAGCAACCTCATCGAGAAAGGCATCTTTCACCTTATCCCCGAGAATTGTACTAATACCGTAAGCATATTCCTCTAGCTGATAGTAAAATCCTTGAAGATGTTCAGTGACACCGTCATAGACGGGTGCGTGAGATAAGAACTGTTTCCAGTTTGTGTATTGCTGTGATGAACCACTTTCCCAACGGCTCATAACCGATGATTAGGTATAAACCTGTCACACACGGACCTTACCCTACCTTTCACTTGCGGTTTGCCGGGAGACTTCGTTAAAAGCCAGGTTGCTCACAGCCACTTTAATCCTAGGCATAAACGCAGAACTGCACTGCAAGAGAGCTAACTAATCTAAATGCGTGACTGACAGGATAAACAACCGTGAAGTTTCGACACAAGTTTGGATTTTTTATGAATATAAAAAAAACACGTTTTATTGAAAAAATCACAGATTATGATGTGTTGAAACATAATCAATAAAGTTTGTTGAAATTTTTTGAATTTTTGAATTTTCTAGCCGTTAAACGGTCGGTCACAGATTTCTATCTCCCGTTCAAGTATCTCCCCCACTCTCCTGACTAGTTCTTGCTTGGTTTTTCACACCAAATCATACATATATTCTTTATTTTATGCATTATAATGATTTTTTTATTTTATCTAAAAAAAATTCAAATTTGAATGTTGGGTAACGGTTAACTGTTTTTTTCAAGTATATTATTTCTGTCACGAGTAGAAGGATGAAAAGACTTGAAACAGACAGATATACTTTGATTTTATTGAAAAGATAAAAGATTAGGGTAGATTTTCATTATTTCAATCACTTTTGTTGAATTTTTTTTTGAATTTTTGAATTTTCTAGCCGTTAAACTGTCGGTCGCAGATTTCTATCTCTATCTCCCGTTTATCTCCCCCACTCTCCTCAGTGACTAGTTCTTGCTTGGTTTTTCACACTAAATCATACATTATTCTTTATTTTTATACATTATAATGATTTTTTTCGGTTTTATCTTAAAAAATTCAAAATTTGAATGTAGGTAACGGTTGACTGTTTTTTTCAAGCCGGTATATTATTACTGTCACGAGTCACTGAGAAAAGACAGTAGGCTTGAAGCAGACAGATATACTATGTGTTACATTCCCTGAAGATAGCTCGATAAAAAGTCGGTAATACAACCAGACACAAATCCCCCAAAGGAGAATGATGTCTCGTTATATTAGCTCAGTGAAGCCGAAAAAGAAAGCGGCCACAGACCACGGTTAAAATGGCATTAGGTCAAATCCGGCCAAACGATATTGAAATACTGGGAAAAAAACTAGGTGCACCTGACACCCGAAAAACTGTACTTTTTACCGGCTATCCGGGGGGTGATGCCTACAGTACCCCTTCCCGTTTTTATGACGGAAATATGCAATATTTTCGTCATATAGCTGCTGATTTCTTTTCTGCACAAATGCTACGGGGTGTTGCAACTAAGTGCATTAACCCACGGATAGACGGTGCAGTGGATAAATAAAACGCATACACCAGACACGCGTCAACTGTAAATCTCTAGCCTCATTTTTTGTAAATAAATAAAAAACTCCTCCTTCCACACTCGTTGTCCCCCCCGTAACTTAATTCTGAGGCAGTATGTCAAGAACAAATAGTATTACTATTGAAATAAAAGCAGCATTATAATTTTTTCTAAAAACACTTCCGATCAGTAAATACATTGTCTTTTAATAACATACCCTTGTTTTCAATCAGTTACCTTAATATAGTACTAGGGGGCCAGTCCTAATAACTATATCCAAAGCCGGTGTGAGTGAACCCGACCATGCGATAAACCGACACAAGTAGAGACGGACCGTGCTGGTATGACGATATTAAGTATATCCAAAGAAAAAAATATTTAATATGTCTACTATGAGAACATTTATTGAGAACATCACCCTGGATACTTGAAGCAGGGTCGTACCAGGAACACCATCGCTAAACTCACAAGCGATCCCCTTCTACGGTGTCGTATCCATTTGCCGATTGACCTTCGCACTCATATGTTGCGATAAAAATGCCAAGTAACAACAATGGTATAAAAATATTTTAATAAGACATGATCTGACATGGGCACTATGAGATTAATCCACATGCAGCTTTCAATGTCCGACGCGTGATAAAAGAAAAAAATGTCACTTACTGCCTTCGTCGCCTTGCGCGAACCCCTTTGCCAGGTGGCGGGCCGCCAACAAAAGTCAAGTCAAACTTTGACTCCTCAAGAATGTCCCATATTTTGTTAGGGATGGCGCCCAATGATAAGTCAAAAGGAATGTCAAGCACTCCCCTAGGCAGTGACTGAATAGTCCACGCAGTGTGGTCTTTGTCTCGAGGGGTAATAGTATCATCCCAAGTCTTGAGATCTTTCGCGTCTTTGTATACCGGTAAGTATTGTCTAGCTTTTGGATCCTCAACGGTCCATGCTTCTCCAGAAATGGAGTACCGGTTGTATCGTTTTTGCTGCTGAGGATCTCTTCGATGTCCGCGCTGCCCGTGTAGTCTGCGGGACCGCCACAGCTCGCATGAGATAAAGATCTGAGAGAGTGTCATCGGCAACATGAGATTCTGCCGGTCTCAACAGATAAAAAGCGTCTCGGACCCACTTGATGGTCGCAATCGCCTCGCCTTCCTTCCATCGCGCATGTCGAATGTCCACATTACCCGCGTTTGGGTTAGTGTCCTTCTCTTCTCCTCCTCCATGGACATCCGTCGCTCGCGTCGATCTCGCCACCTTCCTCGGTTGGTCGAAGATAAGGTCATTTTGCGCTCTCCTCCTCTGCGCCTCCGTGAACTTCTCCATTGTACTGCCGCGGACTATGGGGGCCTTAGACTGAGTCCCCGCCGCGCTTTTGCGGTTTGAGTCTTCCTTGCTCTCCTTCTCGGTCTCCTCCTTCTCCGAGACAGGTGCCCGATAGGCATTCTCCTCCTCTAAGGTATCCTCCTTACTGATAGGCGGTACCTCTTTGAAATCCTCCTTCATCCGTTTCAACGCCTCCTCAACGGATTCATCCTCGAGTAAGAAGGGGTCATATTTGATCAGCCTTCGAACATTCACAATTTGCACCTTCCCTCTACCCCTGATCTTATAGTTCAGAGGTCCCATCTGCTCCATGATCTGGTATGGTCCTTTCCAGTGGGTAAACAGCTTAGAGCTAAACCCCTTGGGTACTTGAGGATGGTACAGGAGTACAATATCCCCAACCCGGAAACGGACTTGATCTAAGTGCGCTTGTCGCACTCCTTGTGCATCAGTCTTTCTGCGCTCCGCCTCCCTATGCGCCGCAACTATTTGTTCCGCCTCCATCTTCGCTCTTAGCCTCATCCCGAACAACTCATCCTCATCTGCCCAAGTGTCCTTTGGATGCAGAAGCGAGGTTGGGATATTAGGCTCTCGGCCGTAAACCAATTGATATGGCGAGACTGAGCTCCTGGCTCCTCCTAATGCCGATGAGGGTAGACAGTTCATTGCAAAGGCAAATGAAGGTGCTGCCTCCACCCAGGCTCTCTGATTCTCCTTCTTCATACAGTACATCTTAAGCGAGGCTTTGCGAGGTCTATGTACCCGCTCGATCTTGCCATTCGCTCTCGGGTTATAGGCAGTAGCATATTGCCATTTCATCCCGTAGTACTTAGATAGTCTGTCGATGACTTCATTATTAAAGTCAGAACCTCGATCAGAACATATCTTTCTAGGCACTCCGATCTGCGAGACGATCCTGTCGATCAGAGCCTCCGCAGTTGTCTTGCCTGTAACGTCCTTCACAGGAACAACCCACACATAATTGGTGGCTCGATCTATCGCAGTAAGAAGGTATTTGTACCCTTCGGCCGATTCGGGGAAAGGTCCCACATGATCGATGTGTAAGAATTCAAACATCCCGGCGTGTAACGGGAATGTACCGATCAGGCCGAAATTCGCCTTCAACGGTGTCTTTGTGGTTTTGCATGGGATACATGCGTCTACTTCTCTGTCTATCTCCTCCTTCATTCCTTTCCACCAAAATCGCCTCGCTATGAACCAATGAGTTCTTTGTCGACCCGGATGTGCCAGTAAGGGGCAGTTATGGGCTGCAACATATATGAAGCGCCTCAACTTCTCCGGTACCCAGAGAGTCCATTTGTCAGGCTGTGATGCGAATTTGCCATGCTGGCCCTTGTACCACAATAGCCCATCTCTCCACGCCATCTCCTTCATTTGATCTTTGATCTGCGGAGTCTTTTTAAGCTCATTAGGGTTCTTGTATAACGTTATGAGCTCCTTGAACTCCGGATCCGTCGCCTGCTGCTGCCTCCATGCGGTAGGCGAGGCGATATGGATAGTACCGTCCTCCAACCTTACTCCTACCCTCTCCGGGTCTTCATAAGCTCGCTTCGATTTTCCTGTGGAGGTTCAGTACAGACCTCAGTCGTCTCCTCCTCCTCTTTTATATTCGCCTTCGCGTTCTAATTGCCGGTCGGGATCGCAGGGGTTGCAACAAGGGAAGCGACGGGTCGCGCGATTGTGGGGTGCTGTGATCTCGCAGCACTGCTGCTGCTGCTGCTGCCGAACACGGCGCCAGCACCGCCGTAGCTGCTGCTACTGCTGCTGCTGCTGGGGTAGCTGCTGCTGCTACTGCTGCTGCTGGGGTAGCTGCTGCTGCTACTGCTGCTGCTGCTGGGGTAGCTGCTGCTGCTACTGCTGCTGCTGCTGTTGCCATAGCCACCGCCGTTGTTGCCGCCGCCGTTGCCGCCACCGTTGCCGCCGCCGTTGCCGCCTTGTCTGCGCGTGCTACCACTTCGGGCTGCGGCAGCAACTGACCCCAGCGTAAGCAGCAGCCAAGGTATCCAGCGCCCTTGTAAATGCAGGTCCCGCATTGCTCCAAAGTGGAACAGAGCCGCATAGCCTCCGAGTTCCGGCGGAAGGAGGGCTTGAGACGGTCGAAGCCGTTTGAATTTTTCCTCTCCTGCCACTTGCGCCGCAGGGATCCGAACGTCCTCCGTGTACTTGGTCGCCGCGTCTATCACCATGCTAAAATGGCCGCTGATTGTCGACCCTGGGGGTGCTACCTCGTCCTGCCACCAGGCACCGTAAACGCGCAGCACCTCTTGGCAGCGGTCGCCTTCCCAGCTGGTAACGCCTGTCAGGACCACCTCTAAAGCTTCCGCCAGGTGCGCATGCTGCCGGCTCTCATTCAGCAGGCTGGCCACGACCACTAGCGCGTTGCAGAGCCAGAGGAGATCGTCCTGCCCCTTGTTAGGAGCGACGTGCGGATCCGGCCGCCGTTCGTCCCGTTCGTCCAGGTGCGCCCTGACATCGTGCCCTCCCGGCGCGAGGTGCAGGCACTGGGCCGAGTCGGCGTAGACTAGTGCGCAGACCCGCTTCTCCCCGTTCCACTGTTTCACGTCCCGGAGGGAAAAGCCGCCGTAGATGGTGTGTGCAAGGCCGAGCGCGTCCAGCAACCGCTGGAGGAACGACCCGAAGCCCGGCACCGCCTGGTCCTCTTGGGGCTCCTTTACTAGGAGCCACAGGGGGCTGCCAGCTCCAGCTGACACGACGCCGATGACCGGCACGGCCAGGCCGTGTGACGCAAAGTAAGAGAGCAGCTGTGCGCTCTGGGTGGCGCGGGCGAGCGTATGGTCCAGGCCGTCGAGTTCGTACGCCCTGAAAGCCCTCTGACCAGTCCCCGTGGTCGACCAAGGCCTCTCCCCTGGGGCGCTCTGCAGGCCCGATGTCAGCGTCCGTAGGGTCCACTTGTCGTAGTACCCCAGGCCGCGGGGAACGTAGCAGAGCCCTATCTGCTGTACCAGCCAATCCAGGGGGACCGTCCGCGCCTGTACTAGCTTGGCCTCTAACGCACCCGTCTGGCTATCACGGATAAGGCGAAGCTCTCGGTAGTCAGTGTGTGCTAGCCAAGGGAGGTGCCTGCAGTGCCGGCATTGGTGGGCGCCCGGAGCGCCCCCGCTCGCTAGCTGGCCGAGGCCAGGAGAAAAGGGGTTGGGAGCCGCCAGCCCAGGGGGGGCAGGGTGGAAGACCACAGGTCCCCTAGACATCCTCACAGAGGGGAGAAGAGGGTGGATAATCACAGGGGGGCAATGGCTGCGCCGTGCTTTGCTAGCAACAGTCAGGGGTCGCCCCGGAGAAAGGAAGCAGCCCCGCTTTTACCTCCTCTCCTCCTCCCCTTTGGCGCCGCGGGCCCAGCCGAAAGGGGGAGGGAAGAAGGGGGGAGAGGAACGGAGAGGCAGGCAGGGGGGCAGGAGTGTGTTCTCCCCTCCCCGACCAAGCTCCGCCACGCCTCTCCCTCTTCCCCAGGGGAGAGAGTCCACGGCCCACGGCGTGCTGTACCCTGGCTAGCACGACTCCAGTGCCCCAGACTGCGCCACGTGTACGGCGCGCCGTTCGGCCTGCCGCCGGCGGCGGTGTGGCCGGCGTGCCCTCGTCCAACCCGTGCCCGGGCGGCCCCCCCCGTCCGGCCTCCCGCGGCGCAAACCGCCCGGACGAACGGTGTACCCGCCTGGCTAGCTAGCCACGGTTCGCCGCCCAAGGTACGACGGCCGCGCGCCGGGCCTGCCGGGCCCACTGGCGCACAGGGGGGGGGGGGGGGGTGCGGGCGGCCCGGGGAGGCGGAGCCTGGCGCGCCTCCCGGTCCCCCGGTTGCTCTTCCCCCCCTAGCGGCCTCCTCCCAGCCCACTCTCCCTCTCCCTCCCCCAGCGTGCCGAGCGCTTGGAGGGGGGGGGGGGAGCTGGCCCCCGCACCCCCTTGCCGCTGCCACCCCAAGATCATTGGCTTCCCTCCTAGCGGAACACTGTCCCCTCTCTTCCTAATGTTCTTGGCAATCATCAGTGGCTGGTGCCTGGCCCGGCCCCGGGCGGACAACGGCTGCGTCTGCGAGAGTTGCGACCAAACGCTCGAGATAGCGAGAGAAGTCTGGTCCGGGGCGGGCGTGCTCTCTGCCGAGTGTCCAGCCGGGGCCCGCGTCTACGTCAGCACACTGCAGTTGCGCGCGGATGACTACTTGCTGAGTGACCCGTCGGCTTTTATCGTCAAGGCCACGCCGGACCCTGACCCTGAAAGCAAGCTCTACTATCCCTCTCTCTCTACCGGGCCCGACCCGTTAGCTGTTGACGACAGCGGCAACAGCAGTTGGTACGCGGTGTCTTGCGTTGATTTCCGGATGCGGCGTACACTGGACGGCAATCGCCTGTACCTCTACCTGCAGTGCCAGAACCTGCTGCTGCCGTGCAGGATCCACTACCGCGGACTGTTTGGCTGCGAGTACGATAGGGCAAGTGCTAGGCCCGCTGGCTTCATCATCGCAACCTTGCTCTTGCCCTGCCTAGTCTGCATCTCGTGCGGTGCGTGCCTGCGCTTGTATTTCCCCGAGCGCGGGGGGAAGGGCTTGGTTGGAAACGGTGTCCTCGAGGCAGAGCTTGCTGAGTTCAAGGCGGCCGACTTCTCGTCCGCACAGCCGCCGCCCGCCTAGCACAGCAGACGCAATTGGGTAGCTGGCGTTACTTACTCCGCCCGGCTAGCGGCGGGCCGGGTGCGCCCAGAGTGCAACACGGGGCTGCTGATGGACGGTGGGGTGTGCCGGTGCGCGTGTGCCCACAGCGCCCGGCCGGGGGGGGGGGGGGGGGGGGGGGGAGGACCGGGGGCCCCCGGGGCACCCCCCGACCGCCGGGCTTCTTGCTTGGACCGCTGGCGGCAGGTGGTGACTACCGCGGGGCCTATCAGTAGTTTGCTTTCTTCGGTAGGTTTTGTTACTGAGCCTAAGCTAAAACGAACTCTTGTCTTTGCCTGCCGAGTGGGAAAGAATCCGCCTCCTGCCGGTGCGTCTCAGTCTTGTTGTTCAGTCGAACAGTACTACACAGTGCCACCAGGCTGACGCCGCCTTGGAAACTGGTCGCTGGTGGCGGGTGCCACCCGTGTGCAGACCCTGGCCGGTAGCAGCGGCCGGGCCCGCACAATGTTCGGCCGCGGGAGGGGAGAAGGGAGAAGGGAGAGGGGAGGGGAGGGGAAGGGGAGGGAAAAAGCATTGTGCATTAGGTGGTGGCCGGTGGCACCGTAGATTACCGGCGGCGCCAGCCACCGGTGCGGCCACCAGGTGCCGGCCGTGCCGGTGGCGGGTGCCACCAGAGTGCGCGCTCGCGCGGCGCGCCTCACACCCTCCCCTCCCCTCCCCTCTCCCCTCTCCCTTCTCCCCTCCCGCGGCCGAACATTGTGCAGCCCCCCCCTACCGGCCAGAACTCTGCCTACTGGCGCCACCCGCCACCCGCCACCCCGACCTGTTTCCGCCGGCCGACGGTGCCACCCGCCACCGGACTACTGACTGGCGACCAGGCGTGGCGGCGCCACCTGCCACCCCGACCCGTTCCCACCGGCCAACTGTGCCACCTGCCACCCCGACCCGTTCCCACCGGCCGACTGTGCCACCCGCCACCGGACCGCTGACGAGCGACCGGGCGCGGCGGCGCCACCTGCCGCCGGGCGACAGACTGGCCAATTTCAGTGGTGCCACCGGCCACCTGGCGACCGACCGGTGGTGGTGCCACCGGCCACCGGGTGGCAGACCGGCCTCGAGAGCGGTATGTTCTTTGAGGGGCGCTAAGTCCTCCTCCAAACTCAAATCTTCCTCGGACAAATCGTCCAGTCCCGTCCGTTCATACGTGACTGTGTCCGGCTCATCATCATGACCGAGTCCGACAAGCATATCAATAAGGTTCGCGTATTGTATCGGAGCCTTACGGGTGTAGAAACCATCAAAGCATGTGAAAGCTTGAGGTATCAATTTCAACTTGTCCTGGGCTCTGAGCTTCCGCTTGTAAGCACTGCTCTGCTCCCGAGACCCGAGTCGACAAGCCACCACTAACTGTTGCTTGCGAGAGGGAACCGGTATAGGATGATCAATAAGCCGGTCCCTTATCTCCTGTGCCCATATCGCCTTCTCATTGTACGGCAGAATGACAGTATACGGCTTGTTACTCTCAAATAGAGTCCGTAGACACTGTTTCACTTCAGTTAATGAGCGCAGCCAGGTAGGCACATCGCCCCAAAAGTTCGTGATAAAAGTTTTAATGTCATCCTCTGGAGTATCGGGGATACGCCCCTTCCTCCTTGGCACAAACGCCTCTCTCTTTTCATCTGACATCTTTGCGTGGTAACAGTAGCCATTAGTAATATGGACATCTGCCCCACCACCTTCTGCGAATCTGGCCAACGACGGGCACTGTTTCGCAACACATATTATCTCCTCATTACGCGCTACGATCAAGTCATCAATAGACTTTTTGTCCCATGCGGGAATCGTAACCGTATACGCCTGCATCTCCGTCTCCCAATTGTCGGTCCAGGACAGTTCGTCCGGCACTGTGACATAGGGGTGTACATAGGCTTCAGTTGCCTCATGTACGACGGCCAACCTTTTTCTCTCCATTGCTAGACTCAGCTCAAAAGCCTCGTATGAGTCAGTAGCAGTCATCGGATTAATATCCTCCTTCTCTCCATTCTTCACTCCATAAATTACTCGCCGTGCGGCGCAATCGATCACTGCCCCCATCGTAGCCAATTGGTCATACGACAGCAGGATTGAACCGTGGTAATCGGGGACAACATAGAGGTCCGCACGATATACTCGACCGGATTTCAATTTGAAAATTAATGTGACGATGCCCGTAATTTCCGTACGGCTGCCTACCCCTTTTAGGGTCCCCTTTGTTTTTCTAATATTTTTGTCAACCCATGTCCGGTGACTATTCAAAACCTTCTGGCCGACAATATTAATATTCGCCATCGTATCATTACCAACTTTTAATGTGGTTTGTAAAGTTCCACAAAAGAGGTCAGTGTAGCATAGCGCGTCTGGTCTATGTATACTAGCCGCTAGCACATGAATTTTTTGTTCTAGGGTTTTGAGTCTAAGCTCAAGTTCCTTGTCCTCCTTCCGTTCTTCCCTCTTTTCCTCCAACTTAACTTCTTGAGTCTCCGGGGCTTCCGGTATCTCACGTATCCGCTTGACAGAGTCCGGTACACTAGATGTACACTTGTCTACCGTAGAGACGGTTGCGTCCTTTGGCGGGGGAACGGTCCGCTGCTTCTTCGTAGGCGGAGACCTAGCCTTCAGTTGCGGCTTCCTCTCCTCCATCGCCTTCTTCGCCTTCCTATTCGCATCATTTATCATATTAGCTCTCGAAGGATGAACTAGCAAATGCTTACCTTGAGGCTTGTGAGGCTGTGTGCCTTCAACTTCACGTCTAGGAGGAACGGAACCGTTCGTATCCTGTTCAGCAACAGTAGGCATAACTGTGACTGTCGGATTAAAAAGAACAGTTTTTATCTCCTTCTTTCTCTTCTCCTCCTTCCTCTTTTCCTCCCGTCATTCTAGGACTTCAACACGCTCACCTGAGCCAGTGTCTTCGTCTTGACGTCCCCCCTCCGCAGCGGTATAAGCTTGCTGGGGGTAGTTGGAGCTGGAACTGGAGCTATAATTTCAGTATCCGTGTCCTCTGGGAGGGCGCGCTGGGGTCCGGCCTCCCCTTCCCCGATAGCCCCGACCTCTTGGTGCCCATCCTCTTGGTGTCCCTCGGGACCCTCGTGACGCTCCTCTCGTCTCTCCTCCTCTAGTCGGCGCCGCTTGTCGGCCCGCTGCTTCTTTCTCCTCCTTTCTCTTCGTCTTCTCAAGGAAGGAAATGATGGCCTCCCGGAACTCTCCGTCCGCGACCATATTTGCATTCCACCTCCTCTCCACCAACTCCTTCTTGTAAACTCTGTATAAGGCCTGCTCCTTTTTTGAGCCTTTGAGTTCTCTCAGGAAGATATTTCGCATCCTGTCATCGTCAGAGTCATGACTGTGTGGACAGGTGCCTACACCATGCTTCGCCTCATTCTTACACGCCATATATGAAAAATAGCGGTAGCACGGCGTCGGCTCGTCTCTCCCCCTCTTTTGACCCGCCGACCGAGTTGTATGTGCTGCTTGAGCACCTCCAACCCCTTGTGTCGCGGCACTGGAGAATGACTCGGTGGCCGTGTCCAAGTCGGAACACGCTTCGAGCACCTCCCTATACAGGTCGCTCGGCTGAACAGCCGCTACGGCCCTCTCGTATATATTCGTTTCTAAAAAATCCGCCGTCTTCACCGCCGCGAAGGTCGGACAGGACTGTATGATCCTTGCGAGCTTGCTCGGGTGTCGTGCACACAAAGCACTCAGGAAGTACAAAATGATAGACTCCCGGCTATAAAAGAGCCCGTACTTGGCGCTGACCTCAGTGAGGATCGCTGCCAACCTCGCGCTAATGCCCAGCCCTTCGTTCACCTCTTGAAAAATCTCAAACCCAATCAAAGTACCAGTACACAGATGCTGATACCCATGAGTTTTAAAGTATTGCAAGAGGACGGCAACTGGCACCGTGCACTGCAGGTCTGAGGCTGCTCTCCTAGCCGACACCTCTACCGCTCGCAACGCCTTGTATTCCACAACATCAAATCCTTGTGTGAGGATTGATGGGTCCAACAAGGTGGACAACGCCTCATACTCCTGTGTTTCGTCCGTTGGATGCTGCTTCATACAAGCATCAATTCTTCGGAGCTTGTCTCGAAGGTTCGCATCCGTGTCCTTCTGACTCGCTGTCTCTGCGAACAGCGTCAGAGCAGTGGCATCGGACTTGGTATATTTTTGGAAGGCGTTAATGATAGCCTGTCTGTCCTTCTTGTCATTATTGTTGACAATGACAGTGGTAGGCGCTGAGCTAGTCGTAGGGGCAGGAGGGGCTGTATGGGCTGACGGGACGTACCCAGGGGGAGACATAAAAGGCCCAGAGGAAGGTGCCTGTCTCGTAGCCGTCGCCTTAGTCAATGCAATCTTTGCCTCCAACTCCTTCTTTTCTTTCTCCTCTGCTCTTTCCCTGATATGCAGGTCTTGAGCATGATGAAAAAAAGACATGAGCTCGGCAGCCTTCCGAAGGAATAGAGCCTTCTCCGCCAACTCCTTCTCTCCCGCTTTATTGGTGAGGGCGGGTGCGGCCGTTCCCTCCAAGATCGTATGATCCTTGGTGAAAGCCCACCTCTTCCATGCGTCGTCCTTCTGCAAGGCCGCATGAAACGTCTTAATCTTCGTCACCCCTCCAGCTTCGCCTTCTATTTCTTTCAGGGCCGGGTGAAGGTCCCTGCCATAAATCGGGGTTTGTTGGAGTTTATTCAAGTCCACCAACTTGATCTCCATAAGTCTCAGGGGTATATCCATGACATTAATCTGTCCTCGGACGTTCCTGGACTTAAACTCCCCTTCCCCTCTTTTGATTGATTCGATATCCTGACCAGGATCGAGCAACCTAGCCAGTGCTCTTGAATCCCATGGCAGGACAGTCTTGTTAGACTGGTACTCATAGAGTATAGCACACTCGAACACTTTCCATGTGAGGTCGAGAAGCTCCAGTAAAGACATATTGTCCCCAAATGAGACATGTTGCACCTGTAACTGTGCACTGTCGTCTCTGAGGAATTTTGCAAGAGACAGGGCTTGTTTTGGGAGGGGGTAACAGATATCCTCCTTTCTCAAGGGATCTCCCCATCGTATTTCTGGGGGAATGAATAGCCATTTATAGGCCTCATCCTTCCCTATTTTATCCTCAAACTCCTTCTCACTTAGATTGCCATATTCGGCCACAAACCTCGCTTCCTCCTCGCTCCTCTCCTTCTCGACTTCCGACTCTCCCATCCGCCCAGGGGCGAGCAGTCGGTCCTCTGGTCCTCCTGTTTCATAGGAAGGCACTGCCAGATCTCCCCCGTCCCCAAGAGGGCCTATGTTATCCTCCTGGTCTATTGGGGTTCTCTCATTCTCTCCTCCTTCTTCATTCCAATATGCTTCTTCAGACCTAGAAGACATGGTCTCTGAAGGAATACAAAGGAGATAGATCTGTTTCTACTCCGTAATTACTCTGTTCGTCTCTGAGGAACGAATAGAGAGGAAAGATGAAAAGACAGTGTAGAGAGAGAGAGAGAGTCTCACCTCTATGTCTTATGTGTTTTTGTTTGTGAGAAAGAAGTAGTCTATACGACTTTCTCTGAAAACTTGATCTCCTTCTCCACTCCTCTTTTCTTTTTCTCTTTTTGTTGTTGTATCTGTTATGAGGTACGAGGACCTACGTACAGATAATGTCAAAGAGGCTCGAGAAGCACTCCTTGAGAAGTCGACCTGTCGTCTGACACTTGTTCAGACCTATTGTCGAAAAACAGTCAGGGATTTGCAAAAATACTCTGATGTATGTGTTTTGAGAGGCAACTAAGTGCACAGACTTGAAAGGAGGAGTACTACGCTCGTCCTTCAAGTTTGTTTGTAACTGTGAGTGTTTGTTTGTACGTCTGTTGACCTACTCTGTCTCTGTCTCAAGAGAGAACACAAGAACAGCTATGAGGTCTGGTGTCTGGCCTCCTTATGAGGACACAGATACAGGCTGTGTAGAGGGTACTGAGACACCTACTCACAAACGCCTAGACGTCTGGTTTTGCAAAAGGAGCTGTGTGGGGAGAACTAGGTGCACCTGACACCAGAAAAACTGTACTTTTTACCGGCTATCCGGGGGGTGATGCCTACATATGATTTTATTGAAAAGATAAAAGACTAGGGTAGATTTTGATTATTTCAATCACTTTTCTTGAAATTTTTTTGAATTTTCACATTTTCTAACCGTTAAAAGGTCAGTTATTAATACCTGGCTTAGTCTACAGTCTATCTCCCACACTTTCCCGACTCGTTCAGTCTTGCTTGTTTTCTTCAAGTTCCATAAAATCATAATTATATATATTTTAAATTGATAAACTATAATGATTTTATCATGATATTTTATTTAAATTTCAGAATTTAAATATTTGGTAACT
>WBZZ01004182.1:195000-220000 GCA_019918135.1 Paulinella micropora | reverse complement strand
GGTGACTTTCCGGGAAATCACACAAATTCAGTAAAGTTTCCGGGGGAACTTCCAGGATTTGCTTTACTGTGGAGTGATCCCGGGGAAACTTCCAGGATTTGCTTTACTGTGGGGTGATCACTGCACCACTGGCGAACCTCTGTGGCCAGATAATGAACAGGTGTGTATACCTACATATCTACCTATCTACCTATCTATCTATCTATCTATCTACCTATCTATCTATCTATCTATCTATCTATCTATCTATCTATCTATCTATCTATCTATCTATATATCTATTCTATCTATCTATCTATATATCTATATCTAGTATATCTATGTATATCTATTTATCTATTTATCTTTCTATCTATCTATCTATCTATCTATCTATCTATCTATCTATCTATCTATCTATCTATCTATCTATCTGGTGGGGTGCCTTATGTGTGCCTAGCCATACGCCTATAAGTCACATGCCGAAATAGCGACGGGAAGCACAATCCTGTACCCTCAGGGTGCCCTTTCTCGCTTGTTGAGCCCGGAATAAAACCCACAGTGCTCTGTCGGTTTATACTAGACTGTCGAACAGTCTCGAAACTCCATCTGCTTACTGGGTCCTCTGTAATGGAGGTGGGAGCTCGTTCTGCAAGGGGCGCTTATGGAACGAGCCCTGGCCCCGCCTAGTACTAGGGAGATTTGGTATCGCCTGTATCAGTCCCTTCCGTGCAAACATCACGGCTTAGCTGGGCATCGGGTTAATATTTTACCCACAGACTTCCTTGGTTGACGAAATCAGAAGCTCCTTTTTTCTGACATTAGTCGATATCTCATTAATTATATCTATCTATCTATCTATCTAATATAAGAAGTTTATTAAATACATTTATTTACTTTGTTTTCCTTTTTTTCAAACGGAGGCTGATTCAAGTTTTATATAAGGACCTTTGGTTAGGCGACTCGATAACAAGTTTGTAGGTCACAATTTTGATTAATTGTGAATCTATATAGCCGAACTCCACAGGAGAAGTAGGGTAGCGCACTTACTCAGTTAGTCTTATTTACTATTGATATTACTGCTCTTTATAGTTGACTACAATGGACGAGAGGGTTCGTACTTTACTTTTACTTAGATATTTGAATAATTACTGACACATCACTTAGTGCCCCAACCCCAGACCGCCAAAGCTTGAATTCACCGTTACACTTAGAGTGATATAGGTAAAATAGGTAATTGTCCTTGGGGTGGGCCGGTATGACTAAATACTATTATTAATAAAATTGTCCATTGCTCCCCCTATTTAGGAATAACGGCCCCATCTACCTTATGCTACTAACCTCGCATATGTGGTACCGTGCCTATATAGAAATTAACTGGAGCCGTACTAACAACTATATGCACTAACGCAATACTAACTTTGTATCCCTCTAACCAACTTAACTTATGCTGACGCAGTAGTCAAAAAGTCCAGTTGTTGCGCCGCCCACCGCGCATTCCCCCATTCTCTTGCTTCCATGAAGCCGCCGGGTCCCTTAACTTCCCGGCTCCCATCCGCCATCTCGCCGACGCTGTAGTCCGCCGCCCGGGTCTTGGAACCACTTGCGCACCGCACGCTCCACCAGCTGGAATCGCCGCTCCGGGTCCGCATCTGCGCCGCTGTCGCTTTCGCTGCCTCCCACACGCCCGTCGCGTTGGTCGTCGTCGTTAGAGTCACCTTGGTTCCCCGACTCCATAAAATAACCTTGCCCTTTCCTTGGGCTCTTCTGATTGGACTCAGCCTTTCCTTTCCCCTTCTTTTTCTTGCTTCTGCGCTTTGAGCGCTTCTCCTTCTCTTTCTTCTCCTTCTCAACTAACGGCTTAGGTGGGTTAATTATGTTTTTCTCCCCCATCACTGGGGCTAAGCCTTCCTCACTCTCTTTCCTGATCTGTATGCAGCCCGCAAAATCGCCCTCTCAACAAACCACAAGCTGCCTCTCGCAACAACACATTCTCACTCTCCATGTCATGCGTGCATACAAAACATTGCTGCCCACCTGACACTCGCCCCTCACATTGACGATATACTTCTCTCTCTTGTACTACCATCACTTTGGCCATGTGGGCCTTCTCCTTTACCATGCCTGCTCTGTCTCGCCCTGTCAAAAATCTCGTCATCCTTTTCAATGCTTTCATCTTCTCACCTTCCTCATCTGTGTCTGACTCACTCCCCCTACCTGTGTCAGAAGTGTCTGACTTACTCCCCCTTCCTAACTTTCCATGTTCCACTTTTCCTCTCTTTTCCTTCTCTCTCGGTTCTTCCTTCTCACCTGGCTCTTCTCTCGCCTTCTTCATCTCTTCACATTCATGCAGTCTATGCTCACCCCCACACATCCTGCACTCCTTCTCACATGCGGAGAACACATGCCCCTCAATGTTACAGTTGAAACATTTCTCTCCTTTCTTCCACGTCTTCTTTCTCGTTCCTGTTCCTTTCTCTCCCCCTTTCTTATCAGTGGTGGTGTGTTTAAACCTACAGTTAGATCTATCACAGCTGCCTGACTGTTCAAACAGGTAGCACACCCCAGGCACACTACGCATAGTGACTGACCCCTCTGTATGAGCAAAACGACACTCTTCCCCCCATTTGCATCCGCTCTCTCTTTGAAACCCAAAACACACACCTCTCTGCCCTTCCTCTCTTTTGTTGGCATCTTTCCCTGCGTGTGCTTTTTCTTTCTTCATCTTCTCTCTCTCTTTGTTCCTATCTATCTCCAATGCTCTTTCTTCCAACTACTCCCACCATTCCTCAAAAGACCATGCATGCTGCTTCTTATTCATCTTCAGCGTGCTCATCCATCCTCCCCAATCCTTTCTCACCCCCTCTGATGCATACTCAGGGTTTTGTAAGGCATTAGTGATTATTGTTTCCATTGTTCCGTGGGGTGTTTTATGGCCTACTGCCTTTAGCTCTTCGTCTAACGCAACAAACGCATCAAACTGTGTAGCATAATCGCACCCCTCATCAAATGTCCATGCATTCATCGCATTTATTTTGTCTTGCACATCTTCCTCACTCACCTTACCAAACCGTTTGGTTAGTCTTGCCCACACAGTGTGCAAGTTCTGACCAAAGTCTGGTGAGCATCCGTGTCTCTCACCAAATCTTCCACACTCCTCTTTGCTTTACCTACTAGCTTCTCAAACACAAACGAAAAAGCTTCCTCTCTCTGCCTTTTCATCTCATGCTCCAAACTCTCCTCACATGCGACTATCATTCTATCTTCCTTCTCTGTTTTCTCTACTTGCTCCTTGCTCTTCGTCTTGATTGTTGTCGTTGTTGGTGTGGAATAGGTAGGTGAAAGCTGACTACTCACTCTCCCCCTCTCCTCCACCTGCTGTTCTCCTCCCTTTTGCTCACTCGTACCACTATCTCCCCCTAAGGTAGGCTGCCTTTCTGTCTCAGTAAAATAAGAGGTAAGGTTTTCTTTGTCTGTTTCTGACCGTCTGAGTCTAACTCAGCTTCCTCTTCCTCCTCTCTCAACCCTATCTTTCCTCTCCCTCTTGCTGGTTGCTTTCCGGCTCTCTCTCCCCACCTGCACATGTAGTTGTGGACTTTCTTTCCTTTACTATGCAGAGCACTCACATTACTCTCATGAACTAACCTAATGTGTTCTTGAGGGGTCTTTAGTGCCCCCTTGAGTCCTTTTGCCCCTAGGGCTAAAACTATTTCACGTTGAAATGCTTTAAACGGGGTTCTAGTAGTATAGGGTGCCACTTCGGCACACTTTTTCAGTGCAGTTTCTCTACACAAACCACACTAAGAGCCGTTATTCATTATTTCGTCTATCTATTTATAACAAATACAGACAGACAAAAGAAAGAAAAACGGCTACCTTTAAATAATTATTATTCAATTACCTTTTTGAAGTCTTCTCCAGTATTCTCAACCTACCACACACAACAAGTATGGTAGATAAAATTTCTTTGAAATGAAGAGGGCTTTTGCCCAATTTTTTTTAAAATTGAATACACACTAGTTTATACTCCTATGTGCAAAAGGAGTTAGTAGTAAGGACTACTATTACTTAGTTCTTTGTCTTTTGTATTTCTCGTATTCTTCAATTACATTATATGATGTTTTTCCTCCTTCAATCATATTTCTTGCTCGTATTTCATCATCAACCCCCATCGGTTGTTTTTCGGCAATCAGCCAATGTTCAAATAATCTTAATTGTTTCTTCTTTTGTTCTTCTGCTCTCTTTTTTTCTCGTTTCATTTGTTCAATTTTCTCCTTTCTGTCTCTTTCTTCATTTAGTTTATAAAGTATTTCTTCAATAGCATCCGCCTTTTTCTCACATTCTTTCTTTTGTTTCTCTAATTCAATCCTTTCTTTTTCGTTTTGGTCAAGTCTACTCATTAAAGTATCAAATTTTACATCATTACTTGCTCTACATTTCATTATGTCCTTACGAGATTTATCCTTCAATTTATCAAAATATTTATTTGGTTCATCTCTCTCGACGTACTCGTACTCATCATCGCTATTGTTGTTGCTCGCGTCTTCGCTTATTATCGAAAAGCGATCGGAGTATTCTGAAATGTTTTCCTTACCCTCTAAAGAAAAAAGTTGTCCAAGGACAGAACTTTCCCTGGTGTCCATTTCGCCTCACCTTACCCGTATGCGGTGTAAAAAAAAAATTCACTTTTCCTTTTTATCGGCATTTCAAATTGTCAGCAGAAATCCAGAAATTCTCGCAATTGAGCAAAAGGTTTTCCTCGTGCTTTTTTGTTCTGCGACTTTTTTTTCAGAATTCCCAAAGTGGCTAAGACAAGAAGACCAAATCCTTGCTGTTTTTGTGTGTTGTAGGATGTCGGACAACGAGCCTGAAGAGGAGCAACCAGAGGAGGTAATTTGTCACTATCAACTAATTTTATTTATGTTTATGTGTAGCAAGCAGAGGAAAAAAAAGTCCCAGACCCAGCAGTTGAGGTAATCATTTCTTCTGTTGTTTGTTTTTTTTTCGTTATCTTGTTCGATTAGGAAGTAATTGAAGGGGTAAATAATGTAGCAATTCAACCCCCTGATTGGAATGTACCAAGGGGTGGTCGTAAAAAAGGGGCCAAGAAAGGCGGGCGTCCTGTCGGCAGTCGTAATGTAGTCATCAGAATTAGTGAAGTCCATGTTGTAATCAACAGGGAGGCGGGTGTGGCGAATTGGTCAGACACTGCAAGGCCGAATTCTATTCCTGTAATTGTTTGGGGTTATCGAACTCCACCTACGGAAATTTCTAACCATGTAATTGTTTTGGTCGGTAATAATGGCGAGCCAGATTCATTCATTATGGTCAGGTCGTGGCCTAATGTGGCCGAAATTGTTGCACATTTTGGAAGGGCTGTTCGAACTACTTACAGTGCTACTCAGGTTGCTTAATAAAAAAACTATCTTTTTCATGTCTATATTAATGCTATGTTAAACAAATACGGACAGACATGAAAAGGTTATGCCAAATGTTTCGTTTTAATTTATTTTTTTATTAAATGTCTAATTTTTCAACTTTCTTTTTAATTCTAGCACTGCTCCGTATATTTTCCGGTTTTACATCCAATGATTTTAATAAATTAATATTTTTTTTCTCTTTAGTAATTTGTTTTACTTTGTCCGATAATTGCTCTTTCGGTCCTTCTTCTTTATGGTGCTCTTCAACATTAGTCTTTGATAATTCTGACGGCCGGACTAAGTCCTCTTCACTGAGTATAACTTTGAAGCCTTTACGGCCCTTAACCTTGAATATAGTTTTACTGAATTGCTTGTCCCCTTTAGAAAAAATAGTTCTTTCTAATTCCTTTCTTACTCTTGTTCCTTTAGGGAATTCATTAATTAAAGGATTTCTGTATATTTCCTGAGTGTTCTTTTCGGTTCCTTCAAAAACATGAATCGGAGCTGCTTAATGGTTGTATGATATGTTTTATTATAAGCATCAACAACCTCATGAATAATAGGAACCCATTGAAAATTTTCATTAAATTCCCATATCAAGTTTAATTCATTTCGTATTGTTCTAATAAACCTATCAATTATACCCATTGTTCTGTGATCGCCTACTTGGACAGTTCTATGTTCAATATTTTTGTCTGAAATATTCACTGACTTGTCCCTTAAACTCACCGCCATTATCTGAAGTAATTCTTTCAGGAACTTTTTTAGTAAATATTTTTTTTAACCCTTCTAAGACATAACCAGTTGTTTTATTTTTGACTGGCTCAATCCACCCACGACGGCTATATACATCAATAGCAACTAATCCAAAATTATAGTTAGCATTACCTTTCTTTGTCGCCACCTTTGACATATCCATTAAATCAATAAATACTTGACTTAGTGGTTTTGCTTCTGGTGAGGTTATCGTGTTCCATATCTTAGCGGGCTTTGATTGAAAATGTATTTCGGCCACTTCTTCAAGTTTTTCTTTCCGCTCAGTCTGCTCAGGAGTTTCTTGTTGCTGAGTATGTTTATTATCCATTGTATATTATTAGAATTTTAAGAAACATTTTTCGATATCATTATTTTTTTCTTTCTTGCTTGGTTTTTCTGCTTGATTATAAACATTAACAGATATGTTTGACTTTTTACCTTTACCTTTGTTTACTGGTATTTCTTCTTCACTTTCTTCACTTTCGCTTTCGCTCTCATCAGGCTCAGGCTCAGGCACAGGCTTTTTACTTACTTTCTTCTTTGCTTCCGCTTTCTTTCTTCTTATTTTCATCTTAGCCATCTTTTCAGCAATGATATCAGTAAAATCACATTCTTCATCGCTATCACTGCTTTCTTCTGGTGTATCATCTTGGTCTTTTCCATGAATGATATCATTAGCAACACCCATTTCAGCCATGCGGTTTATCTTTTCCTCCATCTTTTCATCATCGCCTACATAAGCCTTTCTACACTTTGCTAATTTCTCTTTTGCTATTTCTACCTTTTGCTGTTTCTTACTCTTAATACTTTCCACAGCCTTACCCCAGTTCTTACGACTTGCTTCGGGAGACTGCATTTATACTAAGATTAATATATTTTAGTATTTTTAAAATTAAATATTTAATTATATAATGTCCCAATATAAATCATTACTAGGCCTTAATGAGTTGGCTGTTGATAGTCTAAACATACTTAACTTAGACCTTACCAACACAAACATAGTTGGTCTGAATACAGACAGTGCCAGAAGATGCCGACCCGATAAATCTTTATTTCACTGATAACCGCTTTGATACACGGCTCGCTTTAAAATCAACAACCGACATTAAAGAAGGAAAAAATTTATACTATACAGAGCAACGAGTAAGGGATAATGATGAAGTAAAAGCCTCAACTCAACACCGCTCTAATACTTCTAATCCTCACCAAACAAGTTTATACAATTTGATAGACACTAACATATCCGCTCCAACGGTCGGGCAATACTTAACTTACAACGATGTAGAAGGCAAATGGAAGAATACAACCCTTGGTTCAATTGATACACTCTCTGATGTAGTCATTACTACACCAGTGGCGATGAATAGTTATCTAACATATAACTCAATAAACTGGGTAAATAAAACATTTCCGATAAATGTTGATGAATTCGGCAATATTAGTATGGGCGGTAATTTCAATATAACAGGAGTTAATTTATTAAATACGAAAGATGTTGATACTTGGATATCAGAGCATGAAGACAATAATGATAAAGTGTCCGCGGACGGCTCAATTAATACACACAGCGATGTGTTAATTACAGGCACACCCGCCGATAACCAACTACTCATTTATAGCACAGGCCAATGGCGAAATGTTGCTTCACCTTTTCTTAGATTGGATGGTCTCGCTATGATGTTTGGAGATTTTAATATGGGAGGTTTTAACATAGCAAATGTCGGTAATGTTGATGGTATTGATGTTTCGGCTCTTGACACCGCAGTCGTTAAACTAACGGGAGACCAAACCATAACAGGAAACAAAATATTTACCACTTATTTGGGGGTAAAAGATTCAAATCCATTAAACACGGGTAAGTTATTCTTCAATTACAACAATAATATGGGTTCTATTTATTCGTCGGAGGCAGGTGGAGCAACGGGCTATCCACTAAGCATTGTTGGTTCTTCCATACTTCTTGCTCCAACAACAGGGGGTGGAATAACATTGACTGGCAATGTTTTAAATTTTAACAGCACGACAGCAATCAGCGGACTTCCAGCGCCATTCTATGACGGCGATGCTTCAACAAAAGCATATACCGATACGAAACTAGCAAAGGACGGCACAACGGCTATGACGGGTAGTTTAAATATGGGTGGTTTTGCTATTACAAATGTTGGTAATGTTGATGGTGTTGATGTTTCTGTTCTTGATACTTCGGTGGTTAAACTAACAGGAGACCAAACCATAGCAGGAACCAAAACATTCAGCAACATAATAAATGCTAGTGCGGGGATTGATATGAAAAGTCAAAGCATAACAAATGTGAATCTTGTTGATGGTGTGGATGTTTCTACTCTTGACACTTCGGTGGTTAAACTAACAGGAGACCAAACCATAGCAGGGGATAAAAAATTTACATCAACTTTGGAAGTAAGTGGTTCATCCAATCCAACTACTTTTGACGGCATTGGCATAGCCTTTGATACAAAAATAGGAATGATTGCCGCACAAAAGACAGCAACAGCGACTTGGTATCCGATACAAATAACGGGTTCGTATGTTGAGTTATATTCAGGTAATACTTTAATTATAACCGCAACTGGCACTACACTATCTTTGAATAATAACAAAATAACAAACTTAGCCACACCATCAGCAACAACGGACGGAGCAAATAAAAGTTATGTGGATACATTAGACGGGCAAAATGTGAAACTAACAGGAAACCAAACCATAGCAGGAATTAAGACATATAGCAGTGGTGTTGAAATAACAGGAAATTCAATCAATTCAACAACAAAGGGCACATTTATCGTTTTCAATTCTACCAGTAACATCGGGTCAATTGCTAGTTTGGATATGAAAACTGCAACATATTACAACTTTGAAATTTCTGCGAAAAAAATAAGTTTTATTATTGACGGGGCGATTGTTTCGTGGTTTAATGCTACTGGCTTAGATTGTAATAGTAGCAAAATAGCCAACCTTGGAACTCCGATATTAGCAACGGACGGAGCGACAAAAGGGTATGCGGACACATTGGACGGGCAAAATGTAAAACTATCAACAGACCAAACCATAACAGGAAGCAAAACATTTAATGGGGCGAGCACTGTGATAAAATATCTAACTTTAACGAACAATGCCGATTTTAATAATCAAACTATCATTAATGGTGGAAATAAAACATACAATGGTGCGAGGATATTAAACCAAAATGGAGGCGATATATTCTTTTCACAGACATCGGGAGATTATCAATATTTCTTATTTACTCTAAATACCGCTACAAGCGGAACCGCGAACCAACGAGGTTATGTATTTACGAATGTAGCATCTGATGTAAAAGGGGCGGGACTTTATATTTCAAAACTTTTGGATAATAAAAGTGCTTCGTCTGACATTGTCCGTTTTAACAATGCTGGCGGTATGCGGTTTTATGGAGCCTTAGATATGAACTCAAACAACATAACAAATGGCGGAACAATAACAGGAACGACAATTACTTCAACCGCGGGGGTATCAACGACGACACTAACGGCGAGCGGATTAATAACGGCAAATGCGAGTATATCAACAACAACGGCAACCGCAAGCGGATTAATAACAGCAAATGCGGGGATTACATATAGTGGCACACTAACATCAGCAACGAATGTCAGTGGAGCAAAAATAGGAGTTCAGGGAATAACAGACGGAACAAATGCAAAAGGTATATTTCTATGGGATACAACCAATACAAGTTGGGGGATTTATGCAGCATCTGGTGGGGCTCTAAACACTAGAAGTTTAGCAAATGGTTTGGCGGTTCTGGAAATGATTTAGTCCGTATAGTTTTCGGTTTAGGGTTGCTAATGATGCTACGATGGGGTTTGTATGGGAAAATTCAGCGGAACAATTGTTGATGTCGTTGAATGGATTAAACGGGACTTTATGGACAAAAGGATTGATTACGGCAAATGCGGGAATTACATATTCTGGGGTGCTATCATCGGCATTAGCATCAACTAATGGGGCAAAAATAGCAATTCAAGGACAAACAGACGGGACGAATGCGAGAGGAATATTTGTATGGGATGCTACTGATTCAAACTGGGGGATTTATATGTCTCAGTCTGGGAATAATAAATCATTAAGTGGAGGAACAGCACCAGCAGGAGGAGGTGGAGGATTAACTTCTTATGCTATTAGATTTAGAGTGAATGGTTCTTCAACGAGTGGGTTCATATGGGAGAATAATTCAAATACTGCTTTAATGTCATTAAGAGCGAGCGATGGACAATTATGGGTATTGTCTAATCCAATTCAATATTCAGACAGGAGAAAAAAAGAAGATATAAAGGAATGTCTAGGCTTAGATTTTATTAATAAGTTAAATCCAGTTTGCTATCGTATGATTGATGACAAAAAAAATGTAGGACTGGTTTAATAGCACAGGAATTAGAAGAAATACTAACAGAAATGGATATGCTAGATTTTGGCGGTTTTATCAAAGAAACAATTATGGTTCCGTGTCCAAAGCAAAGAAAAGAATACGAATTGAAAGGTGTGAGTGTTAATCCAGAAGATGTTAAATGTGTCGATAGTGGTGATGTCGGTTATGGTATAGGTTATTCAGAGTTTATTGCCCCGTTAATTAAAGCGGTTCAACAATTATCAGAAAAGTAGTTAATTTAGAAAAAGAAAATAAAAATCTTATGAATATACTACAAGACCAAGCAAACCAACTAGCCGAAATCAGAGTGTCCGTTATTGATAATGTCAAATAATACAACTAGACTTCACAGACCACCACCTATTATGGATATGGATGGCGAACTAACTCCAGAATTAAAGTCTCGTGTTCTTGAAGTAGAACTCAAGACTGAGGAAAAAAAAATAGAGCACGAATTGGAAGATAACTGGAATTGTTGTTGTATAAAAAACAGACCGACAGACAGCCGACTTATTAAATACTTATTTCAAATGGGTATCATCATTGCCATTATAGCCCTTTGTATCGTGAGGCTATCTGAAAAGAACTTGCCGTGCGAGGTTGCTAATACTTATGTCGGAATTTTAACATTGCTTATCGGCATTTGCCTTCCATCACCTTCTTCAAGTAAGAAGTGAGCATTCCTATGTATGTGTCATATACCATCTATTATCGCCCGCACACATTAAAGGCAAAGCCTCATCAAAACTACGACACATATTATTTCCGTTATTTATGAAAACACACTTAAACCCCGTATCTACCCCTTGCTTTATACAATAAGCACAACTCTCATTTTTTTTCTCACTGACCCGCGAGTAAAAGTCGCAGGCAGTCCGACCTAACACAGACCACATAAACAAGAATATTAAAATCATTTTTTTTATATTATACAAAATGTATGATGAGTGAGTTCAAATATCAGCGGATTATTTTTCTTAGCAATGATTTTGCTGGAGGAAGCAAAACATTTAATAAAAATATTCAAATGTCATTCACACCCACCAAAATGAATGTAAAATTTATCCACTATATGAACGACCAGACCGAAACCAAAACCAGAATTCTTTATATGGACAGAATTGGAATTATTGGAACATTTGCGGACAGCACCTCAGCAAACATTTCAAACCTTAGTTATAATTTGGGTGTTGTCGGATGGACTGACGGACAATATACATTTAAAGTCCTTGAAACCGACAGCGGAAATATTGATACAGGAAATTTAGCGGGCCGAATTGTTGTATGCCTAGAATTCGTTGCTTAATATATAAGATGATGAAGATTAACAATGTCAAAGTTAAGCCTGTGAAGCAGGATGGAAACGGAGATAAAAAAGCAAAAGGTTATAAATTATTCAATGAGCCGTATGCTAACATATTTTTGCTTGCCCGTAAGAAGAGCGGTAAGACGACAGCACTCTTTGAAATACTGAAAAGGACGACGGACAGAAAAACCCGTATTGTTATTATTGCTTCAACGATACACAAGGACTACATTTATAAAGCAATGGTAAAGCACTTTAAGAACAGGGGCAACCCGATGGCAATATATACCTTTCTTAAATCAGATGGTGTTAATGTCATTGATTATGAGTTAGACAAACTGAACAGACATGACGAGCAACACGAAGGAGAAGTAAAACAAGACAAAGAAGAAATAGAGAAACCACAATTTTTATACTTTGGAAAAGAAGAAAAAAAGAAAACTACAGAACAAAAAGAACGACCCAGCAAGTATATTTCTCCAGAGGTTGTTTTTGTTTTGGATGATTTAGGGAGTGGATTAAGAGACAAGTCCGTAAGTGATTTGTTAAAAAAGAACAGACACTATAAAAGTAAGGTTATTATGTCTAGTCAGTATTTGAACGACCTACGGCCAGAAGCCATTAAGCAGTTAGATTATTTATTAATCTTTCCGGGGCAATCTCAGGACAAAATGGAACTCGTGTATAAACACTTAGACTTATCTTTTGACTTTGATTACTTTCTTCAAAAGTATCACGAAGCAACAAAGGAGAGATTTAATTTTCTTTATGTCTCAAGTGTTGATGATGAGTTAAGAAAAAATTTTGCTTATCGCATGAAATAATGATATTTATCAAAAATAATTATTTTTTTTCTGTATTATATATTCATCTATCTTTTATGGTAGTAAAAACAACTCGTGTTGAAGTCATTCCAACAATCGGCAAACGAACAATTAACTCAAGCACAAATATGGCTGGAGGTAAAAAGAAGACTGGTCGTAAGAAGAAGCAAGGAGGCAAGGGACAGGCTGGTGGTAAAATCAACTGGCAAAAAGTTGGGAAAACCGCAATGGCCGTTGATAAATTTCTTCGCGGTAATAAGTTAATCTCTAGGACTGCGGGAGCATTAAGTAGTGTCGGGGTGCCTTACGCTGGTAGTGTTGGTGCTGTAGCATCAAGACTGGGGTATGGTAAGCAAAGCGGACGCGGCGCCTTGAAGTTTTAAATGATATTTGTTTCAGACTACGTCTTCAACAAACATCGAAACCCAGTTTATTTTTCGGAAAAAGAAGAAACGATGTTTTAGAATAAGTGAGAGTGCGACAGCACGACCATCTCGTAGAGTGATTACGCCCTTCGGGCAGTAAAACGCAATTCTAAAATATCAAGGAAATATTTTTTGTTTAAAATATACGATGGTTGCTAAAACCAAAAAAACAAAGAAACAGAAATTAAGACCACCGTTGGTTTATAGGAATAAAAGCGGGAAGCCCCTCCAGAAGGGTAAAAAATATTATCTTAATTTTGGTAAAAAGACAAATGATATGAGCACACTTCAAATTGTTAAACTTTTTATGAAATACTTAAGCAGACCAAAATCAAAGCGGACACCTAAGCGAAAAGAAGACTTAAGAAAAGTGCAGAGTTTGTCGGAGATTGAGCAAAATACTAGAACTGCCATTAATGACCACTTAGACAAACTCAGAAAGGAGAAATACGAAAAGATTGATGAGATTGACCAAAAAGAGAAAAAAGCACGAGTTGATGCTGAAGAAGAAAAGAAGAGGCAACACCGAAAAGACATGGAAGATATCAAGGAACGACAAGAACAAAAAGACAGAGAACTAAGAAGGGAGCAAAAACTCATAGAGGATTTACAATACGAACAGCAAAGGCACCAAAGATTAGCCATTATGCCACCACCACAACAACAATATATTATGCCTGCACAGCAGGGACAACCACAAGAACAACAGGCCCAGCCAGAGGTAAAAGTTAAACCAAATAAAGAATTTGAAGAAAATAAAAAATTAATCATAAATTCGGGAGTTTTTACTCAAGCAGATATAGATAATTGGGAACCTAGTAAAATACAAAGTATAGCAGAAAGAATAAAAGATTTTCAAAAGCAACAAATAACAATAGATGATATGAAAAAAATGCTAGGAGCACAAGAAGCATTAAATAAAAATATAGGAAACAAACTAGAGGAGGCTAAATACAGATTAATGTTGAAGAATGGATTGTCAAATAGTAATATTGAGAAAAAACTTACTATTAAAATTCTTGGTGAAGCACTAAGGGAAAAACTTAAAAATGAAGGCCACGATGTTAAAGGTTGGAACCAAAGGGCATCATGGATAATAGACAAAATTGTAGAACATAAAATAGATGTTGGACAAAATAAGGACGAAGTAAAAAAGAAACTAGCAGAATATTTGGGCTTACAAACGGGAACTGGATTAGAAGATTTGATTAATAAAGTGTTTTCCGTAAAAAACATTAAAAAGTATCTATCAAGAAAAGAATGGACACATTCAATGAGAAAAAAGATTATGTTAATGCTCTTATAAATAAATATAGAAATGAACAGCAACCAGAGCAACCACAGCCTGAGCCACAGCAACAGCAACCAGAGCAACAACAACCAGAGCAACAACAACCAGAGCAACAGCCTGAGCCACAGCCTGAGCCACAGCAAGAGGAGCCACAGCTCGACACACAGCAACCAGACCCCCAGCAAGAGGGTGAGGGGCGGGGACTAATGACTAATGAAATAGACAACATAATGAAAAAATATGGATGGTATCTCGGAGCGATAGCCAGTGATGAAATCTACAAACTAAATCCAGAAAAAAGAAAGCGATATGGATTTATTATGAATTTGGACAATAACAAACAAGCGGGGTCTCATTGGATTGCAATATGGGTAAGTCTGGATAAAGACAGGAGTGTTGAAGTGTATGACCCTTTGGCTGAATATCAACCGACTGAAGACTTTCAACAACAAATGAAACAACTAATAGATAAAAGCCACCCAGATAGTTATTTATTGATGAAGGTCAATCAAGTAAAACAACAATCTGATACGAGCGACACATGTGGATGGCACTCAATGCGGTTTCTTTTAGAGCGAGCAAAAGGAGTGCGATTTAAATTTGCTAGTGGCTATACAGACTTAAAAGAAGACGAAGCGGAAAAATTGAAAGCACAGAATGGTTATGGATTTGACACCTTTTTGTAAAAGATATTTTCTAATATGTAGATTGTTGAGGTTGTAGGTGGTTTTTATAAAAAGCACCTACGATGGAGTACAAGGGAGGAAGAAGTTCAGGTATCTATTACATAAATAGCAAAAATAGAATAACGGGAACAGACAGCGACTTTACACACGAAGTCAATATGAAGGGGCTAGACAATCCCACACATTGTAAAATTCTTCATATTTATGTGCCGAAATCGTATTACTCTGTGGCTTCACCATATAATACTTTTACATTATCCGAAGACGGGTATAAGGCTTTAATTACAATACCTGAGGGCAACTACACAATGAACAACTTAAAAAATAAACTATCTGAGATATTGACGGCAGACAGCCCGAATGACTATACTTATGTTGTCTCAAGCAACAATACAAACACAGAAGCGGAGGATGGCAAATTAACATTCAGTGTGTCAAATAACGGAGGTATTCAACCGCGGTTTATATTTGATGCTGATACACGTATTCATGAGGTAATGGGTTTTGATAGAAATTCAACATATTTCTTTACTAATGATTTTATTAAATCGCCAAATGTAATTATTCTAACTGGTGAAAAAACTTTGTATCTTCAATCGGATTTGGTTAATGAAGGTGATAATCATGTGCTACAAGAAATATACACAGCCAACGAAATTCCTTTTGGTTCTGTTATCTATGATGGAAGCGGGTCTGAGTATGGTAAAACATTGTCCGCTAATTCAAACAATGTATTCAGGTTTTACTTGACAGACGAAAACGACCAAGCAATAAATCTTAATGGTTTGGGTATCGTTATGACATTATTGGTTTATCGTGAAACGAATTATTTTAGTTTATTTAATTCATTTTTCAATTTGTTAAAGGCTAGATAAAGATATTTATTTTAATTATTTATTTTTTTCTATAAATATATTTCGTGTATTAATCAACTTACACTACTTCAAAAACAAAACAAAAAATGCCTGTCCAATACGGAGGAGAACTAGTCCATCAGACTAAGGAACTGCTCACTGGTAAGTATGAATTAACTAAACTTACCACCCGTGAAGGCTCGCAACCTGTCGCACTTACTACTGCTGGTGGTATGGAAAACACCTTTGAAATTCCTACTCGTCCTTTGAACCTTGCGAGGAGTGTGTTGCGATTTACTTACACTCCGTCTGGTGCGGGTGGTGCTAATCGCTACAATCGTATCTATATGGATTGTCTGTCTATGATTAAAACTATTGAATTGCGAAGCCGAAGCGGGCAGTATCTGTGTAATCTTCATGTGGGTAATTACACAAAGGTTATATGGAAACCAGAAATGAAGTATGAAAAATTTATGGCACTTGAAAATCATGGTGCTGGTGTGGGTAGTGGTGCTATGCTTCAAAAGTGTAATGCTGGAAAAGTTGAAATTGGAACCGTAGCGGAAAGAAAAACAATTACAGATGCAGCAGATGTTGCAGGTCTTAAGGGTGCAGTTCAAGGATATTACAAAGTGCCTCTTGTTAATGCCCGCCGTCATAATGATACTGCTCTCGCCGATAGCACTGCTGGGGATTATAGTTTGGTTAATGTTCCTTTTGAGGAGGCTAAGTATTTTGAAGGTGGGGGTAATAATACTGCCACCCCTGTTATTAATGTTAAGTTTCCTTTGGGTATGTTGTTTGGCACTATTTTTGAACTGGATAAGACTATCGGATTTAATGAAATTTTGGATATGCGGATTGTGTGGGCTGAAACCAACCGCTCTTCATTCTATGGTACTGATGTGAGTTCTATTGCCACTGGTGCAGCAGCTACAACCTCTGGTGCTATCGTCTCTAACCTAAATCTATTCCTTGCTGTTGAGACTGACCCGAATGTTATCCTCGGTGTCCAGCAAAAGATTGCGGGTGAAGGCTTTCCATTTGAGATTGAGTATCCTATCGCTTGGAAACAAAGTCTTCAAACAAACCAACAGAACTATGTTATTAAGATGAATCGCTCGCAGGGTGAAAGAATTTGTCGTATTTATACTTCAGCCTTTCATTTCACTGAGAGTGCTAATACTTCTTTTGATAATGACAACAGGGCGGATGCTAAAATTATTTCTTATTATACGACCCTTGACGGCTCTCGTCTTCAACAATTTGACATTGACACTTCTGAGAATGAAGACTATATGATTTTGAAGGATAAGTTGAAGGGGAGTGCTATCCTAAACAGTGATGTCTATCATTACAACTGGTTTCATGTAGATACTTGGGACAATAACCGCCCTCTGTGCGATAAGGACACCGACGGCTATGAGGTGAGCGGTTTGAGCCTTGACACTGAACGACGATATGAATTTGTTTCAAATACGAGTGCTAATGCGAGCGGTAATGGCATAACTAATCTCAACCATTACACATTCGCCATTCTTCAACGTAGTGTGCTTGTTAAAGGAGTTGAAATTCTAATGAGTTGATATTTATCAACTTCACTCTCATTCGCTTTGCTCATTCTCGTTTGTTGATAAACATCGAAAAAACGATGTTTTAGAATAAGCGGGAGTGCGTCAGCACGAAGCGCAATTCTAAAATATCAAAAAGAATAATAAAAATAAAAAATATTTTTTTGTTTTATATACACAAGAGATGACTACTCACCAGAGAAATTTGGTAGCACAAAATCCAGACGGAGAATTTATAAACGTCAGGGTCGGATATGATGGCGATATTGAAACAAATAATTCCAAAACCGCTTTTGGTGAAGCAGTAGTAGGTCAATTAACACCAGTATTACAAGAAATCTTTCCATATACCATTAATACTAGGATATGGACAAAAACAGAAACAAAATCGTCTGTGTCATTTTTGAATAATATGGCTGAATTGAAAACAACAGCGGATGCTACGGCAGATGCTAGACTGGTAAGTAAAAGGAGAATAAAATATAGAACTGGAATGGGGGTCCTAGCCCGATTTACTGCTCTATGGACAACGGACGATACAAAAGATTACTATTCATATATTGGAATAGGAAATGACCTTAACGATGGATTTTATTTTTACAAAAATCAAGCAGGAGTGAATATCGCACATTATGCGGGAGGTGCTGCAGATTATATTGACCAAGAAGACTGGGACGACCCTTGCGATGGAACTTCGGCTATGCCAAACTTAGACTGGAGTAAAGGAAATGTATTTCAAATTCAATTTCAATATTTAGGTTTTGGTGCTATTAAGTTTTATATTGAAAATCCCATAACAGGATTATTTCAATTAGTTCATATGATTGACTATGCGAATGCTAATAATGGTGTAAGCCTGCGAAATACAACATTACCTTTTACAGCAGTAATGAGAAATGATGCAAAAACTGGAATACAAACTCTTAAAACAGCGAGTGCTAGTTTATTCATTGAGGGAACGAATACGATAAACACAAGTATAACAAACGAAGTGGAAGGAAGTAAAGCAGCAAACACAACTGAAAGCCCTATTATTAGTATCAGGAATAAAGCAACATTTGATGCGGGCGGTGCTAATTTAACCAATTATTCAAATGTTTATCCCACTTTGATAAGTATTACAAATGAAGATACTAAGTCAAATGTTGTCAGAATGGTATTAAATGGAACACTAACTGGCGCAGGTTTTGCAGATGTTGATTCTAAGTATTCAATTGTAGATACTGACACAAAGGCGAGTGCTATCGCAAACGGAACAACAATTTTTAAACTATATGTAAATAGTGCTTCAACTCAACAAATCAATCTTAGAAGTTATGATATATACCTATCGCCGAGTGATGTATTGACTTTTACACAGAAGTCTGTCTTTGCTGGTGGAGGAGGAAATATCAATATCATTGCTAATTTTATAGAAGACCAATAAAGCAACAAAAAAAATACAATAGAACAAAATATCACAGATATTTTTTTACCGCATCTTTGTTATTAAAATAAGGTTGTTGAATTAAATATTCAAGGTATGGTTTATCAATCTTAGCAACATCTTCAATTTTCATTTTCTTATACTTACCATATTGAAGAACAACATCTTTCTTTAATATACATCCTTCTTCTGTACATGTAGCAGTCGCTATCTCTTCTCCTACATTAGCCTTGATTTCGGTAATTCCAGTCTCTTTCAAGTCAGTCGCCTTAAAAGGAGTGCTCTCTTCTTGCTGACCGACAATATCTTCGATATTGCTTACGCTCTTTCGAGCAGTGAAGGTCGCATGTTGTACGAAGGACACATCTTCAACTACGTTGGAGTTGTCCGTTACGGTCTCCAATGGAATAACTACTTTCACATTGTCGTCCCTCGGCTTGTATTGCTCATAGAAAGAAACAATGTCAGGCTTAGTCCATTTAATTGTCGGCTTTTTAATAGAAACATCAAGGTTCCATTTTTCAATTTCATTCAAGTAGTCCTGTTTGGTGTTCAGGTCAGTCATCTTATATTATTATATTATTATTTTTTATTATAAATATTTTTTTACTTCACTTTTAATGTCAGTAAATTTATCAAGCCATGGCTGTTTCATAACCCATTCAAGATATGGTTTGTCAATGGTAGCAACATCTTGAACTTTTTTTCCTTTGTATTTGCCAAATGGAAAAGTATCCTTTGGTTTTCCTTCTCTACTTTTTTCAATCGCCTTAATTTCTTCATTAATTACCTGTTGCACATCTTTTACTGAAAAGAATTCCTTCTTCTTCTCAATTGAAAGTTGTTCAAATTTTTCGCATAGTCTGGTGAGGGTGGTCATCTGTCTATATAGATTGGTAAAAAATTTTATGGAAAAAAATTAATTATTTGATATTTGATATTTTGTTCATAAATCTTTTAAAATCCAAAAGGTCTAGTTTCAATCGCATTCTCTACAATTCCAATAACTTGTCTTTTCGTATATGTAAAACTAAATATCTTTTCTAAGTATTCGCTTGTTATTTTTTTCTTTTGTTTATCTCTTGTAATTTTGTTGTTTTCTATTATAACTACTTTTCCAGACTTCTCAATTCGCTTAGCAATCCGTAATTCTTCATCAGTCTCCAACAATTCAGCCAGTTCATTTTTACCATTCTCAAATAATTCAGTGTTTGTAATACCTAGCCCGCAACTTATTACACTTAACATATTTGGTAAATTCAATGCTTTTTTCGTTTCATAGTTCATACTAAATCCTTTTACTTTCATACTGGCTTTACCATTATCTAATAAGTATCCATAACATTTCGGCCCGCCTCCCACAAAGGTTTTTATTTTTGCTCCTTTCAATTCATCTGTCCAATCTCCCAGTAAATCGCCTGTCTCTACATCCACCTCATTAATTTCTTTGTTAATCGTATATATTACGCTGTCTGTGTCATGATACAATATCCTATTGCCTAATCTGTCCATCATATTGTAAAGTCTCATTCTCGCGTGGCATGTGGTAAATAAAGCAACAACAATATTTGTTTTAATCGGGTCGCTCACCGCATCCTGTTTTAAGTCATAACTGGCTTCTACAATTTGGTCGTTAATTATGTTAATATTTATATTATCCACTGATTTATCGTTCAATAGCTTGTATAAGGTATCTTTATCCTTTATCATTTTGTTCTGTGTTTTATTTTGTTTCTGTCCAAACTTGCCCCATAAAGAGTTCAAGCACAACTTAGCCACTGCTCGCCGTCCTTCGTTTTTAAATATTTTGCTTTCATCCATCTTAACTCCCATTTTAACTTCCATGTTGTTTATGTAATTTTGTTTTTCGGCTTCCGTATTACATCCCGCGGGGTATCCGCTGGACTCTTGTTTTACTTTCAAGAATGTCTTTATGTATTCTTTGAATAGGCTACTGCTTTGTTCTTTCCAGTGCCATACTTCATATACTTTTATCAACTTATACCCTTTCTCTAAGGCCTTGTAAATTTCTGGAGTTGCCCATGTGCCTGTTATTGCTCGTTCTTTATCTGTGTGCTTACATTCTCCATGTTGCTCAGTCATTCCGCACTTATCGCATAAGTAATACATCATCTTACCTCTGTCTGCCTTCGGTAAGACTGGGTGTAGTAAGCCTCTAGGTGGTAGCATCTTAACCTTAGCCACTCCGAAATATTCTCTGTTTATAATTTTATTTTCCATACTTTTTCTTTCCTCCTCATTGTTTGGTCTAATAATTATATGGTGCCCGCTTGGATAAAGGTCGTAATACATCACGGTCGGATAAAGTGAGCATATGTCAATATATTTCGCATACTCATTATCATGTCGTGATTTGCAATATAATTTCAAAGCATTCACTCTACCTCCAAACATTGCCTCTCGTGGGTTTAGTCCTTCTTGTTCAGTAATTCGTTCGTTTGTATCCTCTGCCAGTCTTTCGCTGGTTTTCATCAGGCTCCATTCGCACTCCCAGACACTTATTACTTTTGCTTGTTCGTTAAGATGTTTTTCTCTTTTAATTGTTTCCTTGTATAGTTCGCCTATTGTCTTATTCTTCTTCACATTCAAAGCATTGCTATTCCAACACTTATCACATCCGTGCCAATGACACCCGTAAAACTCATAAGCGGTTTTGTTTTTCTCGTCCCATCCATCTACATACACACGAGATTGCCCGAGTTGAAACATTTTTTCACCTCCGTTGAATGCGTGTTTAATATCAGTTGTATCTAACCTGCTTCTGTATGCTAACCATTCTACACAAGCCCTAGAAGTCATCCTGTTTTGCTTTTCCGCTTTCAATATCGCAATTGAATTCTCTGGCATAAACTTAGCACGATACAAAGCCATAACACAACTCGCAATAGTTGTATATTGAAAAGGGTCAATACCAAACTCTAGAAACTGGTTTCTAAAATCTATACAACCCTTTCTCAGTATATCAACATCTGAATGACAATACTCACCGATTTCCTTCGCCATATCAAAGTGGTTATGTGCTTTCACTTGTTCGTCATACCATTCAAGAAATTCTTTTCGTTTATCTCCTCGCATCGTGTCGTAGCCGTAATGTTTCTTATGTGGCATTACACCAACATAGTTTTTATTTTTCGCCGTATTGAAGAAGTGCGGGAAGAACCCTTTCTTAAGTTCCGTAAGTCCGAATGTCTTTGGAAAGTCTGACAATGGCATCGTAAGAAAACTTAGGCTGTCTATAAACCGATACTTCTTAAGTGCCATCATCATAATCTTACCACCTTCATAGATTACAAATGGAGTTTGTCCATTATCAACCAACCACTTAAGAATAAACTGACAATCATAACCGCGGGCATTGTGCGCAATAAATGTAAATCCGCTGTGTTTAGTGTCAAAAGCCCAATTACAGAAATCTTGAATGTTCTTATGTATAATAGGGGAGGGGGTTTCCCCCCCTACCATACCCCCACCTTTTTCGTCAAGGGTTTGGAAAGGGGCGGGGCCCCTTCCGTCGTAATACTGGCTTTCCGCATGATTAACAATGTGCTCGCCTGTGTCCTGTGTCGCTTCAAAGTCAAAGAATATGTATTGCTCTGACGGCGGTAAGATTTCTTTTTGGACTATTTCACATTGGTGCTCAAGCGGTTTCACTAGTTTGCAATTTCGGCATTTCGTATATCCGCATTTGTGCTCATCCTTCTTTCTGTAATTAAGACCGCACGATTTACATTTCGCTTTAACATCGCAGTTTGTCGTCCTGTGATTATTAAAGCATTCAGTGTTTGGAAACTTTCTATTACACTTCTCACATTCTTTCCACTGGCTCTTGTCATTTATTCCCTTACATCCGTTGGTTTCGCAGATACTACATTTGGCTTCGCAGGCATGTCTTTCCTTATACCCTCTTAGACATAACTCACAGAAATTCTTTTTTCCTAGCATAGACTTCATGTTAGTTATGGCATCGTAATGTCCCTCAGTCTTTAGAATGTAAAGGTTAGTCAGCCGTTCTCCGTTCGCATCAAGTAGTTCTGTTTTATAAATGATTTTGTCAGGAAATTCAACAATAACCAGATTGTATTTAATGTGATTAGCAAATGTATTAATTTCAGGTATCCCACACACATCCTTAATGACTTTCGCTTCATCGTGTAAAGCCTCAGCCATTTCCTGCTGTATCTTTCTTTTTCCCATTAGTATTGTCTTGTATTTTGGATGTTTTTCAATTTTTGCTTTGACTACAACGATTGCTCGTGCTAAGCATAAGTTATCGCTGTTAGTAATACAGATTACTCCTTGCTTTCTGTATATATCCAATTTGCTCAAAACCTGTAGCCTTGTCCCACCCGTCGGCATTTTAACAGATTTCAATACAAATTTTAATTTATCAAAGTTTATTCCGTTCTCATCCATGTAAAGACTTTCGTTGCTTTGAAATATTGCTGGCAATCTTTCTAAAACTTTTTCAACCGAGATTTGATTAACTTTGTGCAAGCCTGTTGATACTTTTCCATAGTAATCAACAAACTCAATACCTAGGCTAACCTTATCTTCGGGTGCTTGTCGTTTTACAAAGTCGTTCAACACAATCTCAATAAATCTTATCACATCGCGCATCGTGAATGATCGGAAGTTGCCATTAATCCTTACCGCATATCGGCTTTCATTTATTCCTAGTTCGTGTTCCTTGCTGTCGTCCCTTATGATATCATAATTACCATACCGCAACAAGTCTCTGTAATTTTCTTTCATCTCTTTTTTCTCTTCAATCGTAGGTAAAGGTGGTGCTATTGGTATAGCATGGTGCTCAAAATACACCGCACCTCTTACTTGGTTCAAGTAGTTTTGGGCTGTCGGTGTATCAATTTTATACCCCCTTACCTTCGGTTTGATATATAGCACATCCCGACCCCTGACAGACTTGATTTCGTAATTTATCTTATATTCCCTTAATCTATCCAACCTGTAGACCTTGCCGTTATATGTGTGTGTCTCCATGTTTGATAATAATATATCAAGGAAAATATAATTTTATAAAATTAAAATATTTGTCTGCCTCAATCGGTCGTCCCCTCGTGGCCTTGTGTGTGCCCCTATATATAAGGACCCTCCTTGTCTTTAAATGGAAATTCAGTGGTTTCCGCAGAGAAACCTTTTTGATTATCAATACTTACCATACCCGCAACCGCAGTGGCAGTTATGTTCCATGTATCCGCACATATTACATCTATCATTGTCATCCTTCTTTATTCTATCCATATACTCTTTGCTTGGCCTTGGAGGAACTGGAGGTTTTTCTTTTTCTGCTGAAATATGTTTCTGAGACTTCATATGTCGCGTTTTGTTTCAATTATGTATTTCAGCACCACATCCACACTTAAAATCTTTATGCTTCCAAATTTTCTTCTTTTCTTTTTTCATTATTCTTGTTTCTTTATCGTAATTAATTTTCCATTCCTCGTATTTAGGTATAATATTTTCCTCGTGATATTTCTTGGCTTCTTCCAATGCTTGCTCTTTTGATTTTTTCTTTCCGATACAGAAACTCTTACATATAACCTTTCCTCCTTCTCTCCATTGAACTTTTACCATTGGCCTCTTTTCGTTATTCTTTACCATAACACAACCTCTAGACATTCTAAATCTCTGAGTGTCTTCGTTTGTCATCCTATATGTGTCTTTATTTTATTTCTTTAAATAATAATTATTTAAAGGTAGCCGTTTTTCTTTCTTTTGTCTGTCTGTATTTGTTATAAATAGATAGACGAAATAATGAATAACGGCTCTTAGTGTGGTTTGTGTAGAGAAACTGCACTGAAAAAGTGTGCCGAAGTGGCCCCCTATACTACTGGTTCTCCCGTCAAACTCAGTGCCCTTTTGCAGTCATGCTGACTTTGCTTCTGTCCGTGCCTCTTAGAGTACTGAAACTCATTAAGGTCTTACTGTCTGTTTTCCTTTGAGCAGACCAGTTGATAGTGTCTGATTTGCCTCTTGCTTGCCTCTTTGCCCGACGCCGGT
>WBZZ01004182.1:182500-190000 GCA_019918135.1 Paulinella micropora | reverse complement strand
TATCCACGCTGGCACACTGTTTCTCCTCTTGCTCTTGTACCTATGTCGCACACAGCTATGAGCTCACGCCGATGAGTGGTTGTGACGAGGTGCACCCAGCTGGATTGCGGGCGAGCCACGGCGGCCTCGCTTTCGCTCTCTCTCTCTCTCTCTCTCTCTCTCTCTCTCTCTCTCTTTTTTTTCTTTTTTTTTCTTTTTTTTTCTTTTTTTTTTTTTTTTTTTTTTTGTTGTTGTTGCTTTGCTTTGGTTTGCTTTGGGCGAGGCCTAGCTTTCACATGGGCGGGCTGAGCCTATGAGGGGCGCACGATAAGCGTTCCATTGATTTATGAGACGGGTCCCAATTACTGAGAGTAACTCATGTGAGTTGCTCATCATATACTCATGGCTCTTGGCTCGGGGTGGCCTCTGGAATCACAAGGGGTGGGCACTGGGGGAGGGGGTTGTGTTCAGAGGGTCACCGCGAAGGATGGTCAACCAAACTACTGTCGGTCGGAGTTTGTACGAAGGCGAGAGGCCCTACACCTTACCACAAGCCTTGAAACGACTAAATGACCAAAGTAACGACGGACCGGAGCGGGGCTCCTGGCTCACCCTCTCTCTCAGCACTCTTCGTGCTCATCCTGCGGATGCCATGGGGTTGCTCTGGCGGAGGGTTATGGGGTGGTGGGTATACGTGCACGGGCCTGTCACTTTGTGCTCTCGGTAGATGACTCACTTGCAGCGTTTATCGGACGCAGGGTGGTTTGCCACGACACCTACCTCGATGATGCACAGCGGGTCTGCCTCGTGCCTGGTTACGGATGCAGGTGAGTGTTTGTGTGTATTCCTATACATACGTACACGTATGCTTTTTAAGGGTTGAGCTTTAAATAACCCCACCTGGGTCCTCATTTATCGAGTTTACAACTCGATCAATGCGGCACCGGGGTCCCATACCACTTATGTCAGGTTCTTATGCGAAGAGCGCGGCCGCTAGTGCTGGCCCTATGGGTCAAGGCGGTAATCCTTCAGGTTTAGACGTTCCCCGTGGGAGTGCGCCTGCGGGTGGCGATGGCTACTCGGCCGGGGTGGGGTGGTCGAGTGCTCGCGTACCTGACGGGCAACCTGAATCACGTAGAGCCAGCAATCCTGCTGCATCTCGATCACCCTCCCCAACCTCGGAAGAGAGGTCACGTCCGGAAAGGTCTGGTCACGGCGTGTGGCAAGCGGTACCGCCACCGAGGAGGTGGCGGAGGAAAAGGTACGAAATGAGCTGGATAAGAGATGTTGCATAGTATGGGGGCTATCGCATGTCTCTCAGACAGTGGTCATGGCGCGAGAGCTCCGAATTCTCGGTCTCGGGGAAGTCGAGGTGGAATTCGCGGGCAGAGGTAGTGGGCGACATTTGCGGATTAAATGTGCGTCTTGTGAGGAGGCGGAGAAGATGGTGCGGCTGCTGCGGGAGCGTAAGTTCTTCACGGGAAAGGTTCACGTTGCGACGGGTAGGACTTTCCGGGAAAGAGAGAAGCAGCGGGCTGCACGGGGGGGTGCCCAGTATGTAGAGATGCAGAGGGAGCTTCGCAAGCAGGGATTTGGCTACTGGGTGCTCGACGTGGAAGTCGACGAGCCCCAGGGCGAAGCCTCAAGCGGTGAATCTCCCTTGGCGGAGTGGGGCGGGATGCGGGAGCTGGAGGAGCTGGGGCGGAGGGTGCAGGATGGGCCGTGGAGGGTGGCGGAGGGCTCCAGGCGGGCTCAACCGAAGCGCAGGCATCGGCATCAGCTTCGTTCTTCCCAATTTGTGAAAGGCTTCCCACTGAGGGTGGCCTCACATAATTGGCAAGGCAAAGTGGGTGCGGATAGCCCAGGCTTTGGGGAATGGCCGGAGCACTACAAGGAGCGAGGCTGGGTGATCGTCGGAGTCCAGGAGCACAACCTATCGTCGCAGAAGGTGGAGAAGCTCCAAGTCGACGGCTTCGCAGTCCTCGGCAAAGCGGCTGCAACTGGTGCGGGCTCGCGTCTCTTGGGGGGAGTCTTGACGTTGGTGGCCAACTATCTGGCACCGTGCGCTACCATTGTACAGGCGCCTGTTCCACACTCACAGCAATTGTGGGTGAGGCTGTCGTCTGGGAGCGCGACGGCGTCGGATGTGTTCGTCGGCAACGGCTACTTCCCCAAGAAAATCAACGAGAGGAATCTATTGCAGCCTATGAGGCGTGGCAGGCGGCCGTCTCCTACTTCGCCACCAAAGGTCATGTGGTTACGGTTGGTGATGCTAATGCTAAGCTGGGGCCCGCCAGAATAGCGCGGGAGGAGGGAGTGGTGGGCCTCTTTGGCGAGATAGATGGGAGGGGTAGAGGGGTTAGGAGTGAGAATGGTGAGTTGCTGGCTGCGATGCTTGTTGCCACGGGGTTGCGCAATCTCAGTGGGTTTTCGCAACCACGGGGGGACAAATATTGGTGATCTAGGCAGGAAAATGTAGGTGGACGAAGGCATCTACTGGATTACATCTGCGTCTCTTCCGAGCTGGCGGAGGAGGCAAGCTTCGGCGTCGACGAGGTAGACCTTGATACCGACCACAAAGCTGTGTGGGCGGAACTGGTCTGGGGGGGACAGCCACCCCCCAAAAAGCAGGTAAAGAGGTACAAAGCATTCAAGGCAGAGCGCTTGATAGGCAGGGTAGTTGAGGGTAAGGAGAGTGAGCTGTCTAAGCTTAGGTTGAAGTACGACGAGACCTTTGCAGCTGGTATATCGGGGCTGTTGCCAGATGGCCTCCCAGATCTATCAGCAGTGGAGGACCCGGATGAGCTTCAGCAGGAGGTAGATAGGGTCGCTAGCTTAGTGGTCCGAGCTTTCACGGGCGCAGCCGTGAAGGTCTTGGGAGTTCGGGTGATTAGGCCAGGGTTTACTAATGCATGGTTTGATGAGAGTCTTAGGGAAGCGATTGCGCGACGGAGAGAGGCATACGGCCTCTGGCGAAGGAATGAGGCCAACCGAGAGGCCTGGCAAAGATATAAAGAAGCGAGGAAGGCGGTCAGAAGGTTATGCAAGGAGAAGAAGGAGCAAGCGTGGAAGCGGGTCCAGAATGACACCGCTGCCAACTTCAGGAGCGCTACCATGGCCACGTACTGGAAGCTGTCAAAGCGTGTGGGCGGGGTTCGGCGGTCGAACGCTTCTGCTCCTGTTCGGAAGCCCGATGGCACTCTGGCATGCACACTCCGGAAAAAACTACAAGAATGGGAAGAATACCGCCGACGTATGGTGGTCCCCAAAGAAAACCAGTTTTTGGAGGATGCATGTGTAGAGGAAGTCGGTTTTGATGAGGAAGCAGCGCGGATTGAGCCCGAGCGGAAGGCCCGCGAAACCTTCCAGTATAACGACAACCTGCGCGACCAATTCGAGGCCATGGCGCAAGCCGAGGAGATCCGGACTGAGACGGGCCCGCTGGACTATGATTACACCGAGAAGGAAGTGGAGCTCTGCCAGGAAAATCTCCAGAATCACAAAGCGTGCTCACCGGATAAGATCAAGAACGAGATGCTCAAGTACGGAGGCACGCGGATTGTGAGCTTTCTGGTGCGCTTCTTCAACTGGTTGAAATCGTGCGAATACACCCCCAGCGACTGGGGCAAAGCGATTATCGTCAACATCCCAAAAGGAGGCGACCCAACCGATCCGGAAAATTGGAGAGACATCGCGATTCTGAGCTGTCTGGGTAAGATGTATCTGTCCCTTATGGCGGCGAGGCTTACGGCTTTCATCGATCAGCCGGGCAGGCTTCGCCCAGAGCAGGGTGGGTTCCGGCCAAAACGTAGTACGGGGGACCAGATTTTTGTCCTTAAGGAGCGTCTGCGCCTTAGACAACAAGCTGGCCTCCGTTCTTTCGTTCTGTTCGTGGATCTGAGAAAGGCATTCCCTACGGTTTGGCGGGCCGGGTTGTTTCAGAGGCTAACCCAGATGGGGGTACAGGGCAAGTTCTATCGCATTCTGCGGCGTTTTTACCGAAGAACGTCATCGCGAGTGCTAGTCGATGGCGAACTCACTGGTGAAGTGCTGGAAGAGATGGGAGTTCAGCAAGGGTCGCCGTTGTCACCGTCGCTGTTCAACGTCTTCATGGATGAGCTAACGGTCCGAATCGCGAAAGAGTTGGAGATCGAGGACCTCAACCGCATCGAAGACATACGGACCCTGCTTTACGCCGACGACGTTGCGGTAATTGCGCATAGTGTCACGGAGCTTCAACAGATTGTAAATGTCGTGGCGACATTCGTGGAGGACTATCGGCTTGAAATCAACCTGAAACCGGGCAAGACGGAAATCATGCCGATATACGGGCACGCCAAGTCAAAAAAGTCGCCCCCATGCGTGAGGTTCCGGGGCAAGGTTCTCAACGTCACCGACCACTACAAATACCTGGGAGTTCTGCTCACGGACACCCTCTCCGATAAACCGCAAGCGAAGCGGGCGGCGGAAATCACTGTAGCGGGAACGGCTGCCTGCTACCCCCTCTGGATTGCCCATGAAGTTCCAGCGCGTCTTCGGCTGATGAATTGGCAGCAAATGGTTGGCGCAAAGTTGCTTTACGCATCTGCTTTTTGGGATCTGCCGGGCGCCAACAAGCTGAGTAAGCTGGAGGGCGCGTTGGTAGCGCCCCTGCGGGTCATCTTGGGTGTTGGTACGCGCACAAGCGGCTGCATCACCAGGGGTTTAGGCCGCACGCCGAGTTTTAGCATCCTTGCCAAGGCGGCCCGGCTTCGGTTCCTAGGGCGCATCGAGTTACTGGGCAACACAGCGCTAACACGCAGGCTTTACAACACGGGTCGGTGCAAATGGAAGGAAGATACGGAAAATTTGATCTTAGCAGATCACAGGCTGCGGGAGGGCTTGGATGCGCTCAAGCGGGTCGTGCACGAAGATGGCACGGTAGATGATAAGGACTGGCGGGCCGCTCTGGCGAACTGGAACGAGATGGTAAAGCAATGGTCTGTCCGGCAGGAAGTAGCTGGCTGGGAGCGGCAGGCTAAGCCCTCTGATGGGCTTAGGGTGCTGCTTAGCCAGATGTCTTCCCGCTCTGCTTTCCCACGTTGGCGGGCGCTGGAGGGGGGAAGTCACAACTTTATCAGAAGGCGATTGTTGAGCTGCAACAATCGCCTTCGCCTCTACCGATCCAAATTTGGCTCATGCTCGCCGGACTGCTCAAGCTGTTTCGCCTTGTGTGGCACTGAGGTTAACGAGTCGTTACGTCACTTCCTGCTGCATTGCCCAACGTTTGCGAGCTCTCGTGAGGCACTGTTTAAGTTTATCGATGAGGCGCAAGCCCGGCAGCCCCTCATGCTGAATCGAGGAGGGCTTTATCACAGGGAACTGCGGGAGGCAGAGGAGGAGATGAGGCTCTTCAAAGAGGAATGGCTGAAGGGGGAGGATGAAAAGATGGCGGCGATGATCGGCGTTTTGTTTATCCCTGTCCCAGAAGAGGTGGAGGAGGAGTTAGGAAGGTTTGTTGCCACCATCTGGAAGGAGTGGGAGGAGTTGGAGGCGCAGACCAGGGAGGCAGAGGGGGCGGAGGAGGAGGAGGAGGTGATCGACCTCACGGTCGTTCAGGAGGTGGGTAGAAGGAGGGGAAGGCCTAGTCAGGTAGAATGTCTGGCTAGATCTGTTGTAGGTGGAGGTCAGCGCAGCGTCGCGGACTTCTTCTCGGCAGATAACTCCTCTCACTCCTTGCACCCACTTGCACATGCACAGCACGCTCATTTGCACATTGCACTGCCAGTCGAGTCTTTGGAGCGGAGCCGCTTCACCGAACGGTCCCGTGCTACCAATGGAGGCACATGTCCGACAGGATCAAAGGCCAATTGACTGATAAGTCTATCATTATTATTATTATTAATGGATGGGTGCACAGTATGGCACCGCACGGGAAGAGGAGGTGGTTGGGCCTCTTCCCACTGGTTTCGAGGCTATGTCGTTGTGTTGGCTCCGAGGCTATGTTGTTGTGTTGGTTCCGAGGCTATGTTGTTGTGTTGGTTCCGAGGCTCTGTTGTGTGGGTTCCGAGGCTATGTCGATGTGTGTTCCGAGGCTATGTTGTTGTGTTGGTTCCGAGGCCATGTCGTTGTGTTGTTTTTATAAGGCATACACCACGTGGGATCAAAGTGGTATTTACATTCCGCGATCTAGGGGTGGTGACGGGTTTCGAGGCGTCCCAGATACTTACCACAAAACGTCCTCATGCGCTGGCAGACCGCATGAAATGTCTGCTACCCCTGTGAGTACCTCCATGCGGGACCTACCCAGTCTCGTGGAGCTCTCACGCGGGGAAGATCAATCATTTGTAGTTGATTTCCTGCAAGGTACCCGACACTGTGCGGGTAGTAGGGACTTCCTTTTGGGGCCTTCTATGCAGGATGGTTAGAGTCACTCTTCCCTCCCCAACATACTCACTGTAGTCCCTGTTGGGTCGAGGGATGGAGGCGCATGGCCCTCGGACTCAGCCATGACAGATCAATATATATTATTATTATTATTATTATTATTATTATTATTATTATTATTATTATTATTATTATTATTATTATTATTGTTATTGTTGTTGTTGTTGTTGATGTTGTTGTTGTTGTTGTTGTTGTTGGTATTGCTGTCGTTTTTGTTGTGGTTGTTGCCGTCGTCGTTGCTGCTGGTGCTTATTATTAGAATAGTAGTCGTAATAATGTTTATTGAATGAATAATAATAGAAGAGGAAGAAGAAGAAGAAGAAGAAGAAGAAGAAGAAGAAGAAGAAGAAGTAAACGTCACTCAACCTTCAAGTCGCTTCAGCGCTTTGATTGCAAAAGCATTGTTTTGCGCTGCTGCTAGTCGGTACAGCTCTAGCACCTTGGCTCGGTCCTGCGCAAGGCCTCCCCGGTCATGTTCATACAAGTCGCCAAGATAGGCCTGGCCAGTTGCATATCCCTGAGCAGCGGCGAGCTGGTAATACTCCGCCGCCTTGCGCAAGTCTCTAGCCAGGCCTCCCAGGCCGTTCTCAAAGCAGAAGCCAAGATTAACCTGGGCAGCCTCATCTCCCTGAGCAGCGGCGAGCTGGAACAGTTCAACTGCCTTGCTCTCGTCCTGCACTAGGCCTCCCTTGCCGAACTCATAGTAGACGCCAAGACTACTCTGGGCAAGTGCTTCTCCCTGAGCAGCGGCGAGCTGGAACAGTTCAACTGCCTTGCTCTCGTCCTGCACTAGGCCTCCCTTGCCGAACTCATAGTAGACGCCAAGACTACTCTGGGCAAGTGCTTCTCCCTGAGCAGCGGCGAGCTGGAACAGTTCAACTGCCTTGCTCTCGTCCTTCACTAGGCCTCCAATGCCGTTCTCATAGCAGGCGCCAAGATTACTCTGGGCACGTGCGTTGCCTTGCGCAGCGGCGAGCTGGTACAGCTCAACAGCCTTGCTCTCGTCCTTCGCCAGGCCGCCCAAGCCCCTGTCATACATCACGCGGAGGCCTGCCTGGGCTTCCGCCTGCCCTTCCTCCGCCGCCTCCTCGTACA
>WBZZ01004182.1:170000-180000 GCA_019918135.1 Paulinella micropora | reverse complement strand
AGGTAGGTAGGTAGGTAGGTAGGTAGGTAGGTCGGTAGGTCGGTAGGTATGCATGTATACATACATACATACAGACATACATAACATACATAACATACATACATGCATAACAGTGAGACATACCAGGACTGGTGCGTCGTCTTTCTAGGGCCTTGCTATCTCCCAACAGCACGCGCCCCATCACCTGCCATGCACCCCCACACAGCCAATACAATCACATGTTCTGAGTTTTTGGGTGCAGTGCACAGTGACTTGACGCGCTTTCTTCCCAACCGTTTCTCATGTCCAAAGTCATCCCCGCACGTGGTTGATGGCTCATTCAGAGCTCCTGATGTGAACTTTCTCACGTGCCACGGCGCGCATGCTGGACACCAGAACCGGTTGCGAACGAAGCGCTTGAAGTCCTTGCTGTCTGTACTAAGTAAGCAGGCGCCTCGCAAGCAGCCCCACCTTGTCCACGAAGGCGTCGTAGTATTCGCGACTAACCAGCAGCAGCTCGTGGTCCGCCAGCGGCTTGTCGTAGTGGCTTAAGGCGGCAAAGGACAGCGCAGCCATGCGCGAGTCCGTCTCCAGAACCGTCATTATAATCTTGCCTAATTTTCTGCCACAGACAAAGACGGATATGTCTACCTACCTACCTACCTACCTATCCATCTACCTATCTATCTATCTATCTATCTATCTATCTATCTATCTCTCTATCTCTCTCTCTCTCCCTTTCTCTCTCTCTCTCTCTCCCTCTCTCTCTCTCTCTCTCCCTTCTCTATCTCTCTCTCTCTCTTTATCTCTTTATTTCTCTCTCTCTCTCTCTCTTTATCTCTCTCTCTGTCTCTCTCTCTCTCTCTCTCTCTCTCTCTCTCTTTATCTCTCTCTCTCTCTCTCTTTATCTCTCTCTCTCTCTCTCTATATATATATATATATATATATGTATCCCTCTCTCTCTCTCTCTCTCTATATATATATATATATATATATACATATATATATACATGTAATATATATACATATATATATATGTATATGTATGTATATCTGTCTGCCTCTCTGTCTGTCTATCCTAACTATCTATGCTATCTATCCAACTATCCAACTATCTATGCTATCTATCTATCTATCTATCTATCTATCTATCTATCTATCTCAGAGCATTAGGGGATGGTGTGGGTGTGCTGGGCCCGTGGTGGGGTGCCTTATGTGTGCCTAGCCATACGCCTATAAGTCATATGCCGAAATAGCGACGGGAAGCACAATCCTGTTCCCTCAGGGTGCCCTTTCTCGCTTGTTGAGCCCGGAATAAAACCCATAGTGCTCTGTCGGTTTATACTAGACTGTCGACAGTCTCGAAACTCCATCTGCTTACTGGGCCCTCTGTAATGGAGGTGGGAGCTCGTTCTGCAAGGGGCGCTTTATGGAACGAGCCCTGGCCCCGCCTGGTACTAGGAAGCTTTGGTATTGCCTGTATCAGTCCCTTCCGTGCAAACATCACGGCTTAGCTGGGCATCGGGTTAATACTTTACCCACAGACTTCCTGGTTGACGAAATCAGAAGCTCCTTTTTTCTGACATTAGTCGATATTTCATCTGTCTGTATCTATCTATCTATCTATCTATCTATCTATCTATCTATCTATCTATCTATCTATCTATCTATCTATCTATCTATCTATCTATCTATCTATCTATCAACTATCGCCCATCTCTCTCCCCCTCTCGCTAACCTATCTCACAGGTCTGTCTGTCTATCTATCTATCTATCTATCTATCTATCTATCTATCTATCTATCTATCCATCTATCTATCTATCTATCTATCCATCTATCTATCCATCTGTCTGTATCTATCTATCTATCTATCTATCTATCTATCTATCTATCTATCTATCTATCTATCTATCTATCCATCTATCCATCTATATCTACAAATGGCTATTTCATTCTTCATTCTTCATGTGCGTGTGTGTATGGTGGCGTACGCACCGTGCCACAGCCAGTTCAAACAGGCACCAAGGCCGCCGGAAGTAGGCGTCCGTGCCGTAGATTACAAATACTGAGGATCCAGCCACTCCTGTGCATACATTTGTGTTTTTTGTCTACATGTTTTCACTCAAGCGGATTAACACAAGCGATGTTGGCTGTCTGGTTGTCTGTGTTGTTTGCATGATGACGACGACGATGATGACGAGGACGACGACGATGACGATGGTGATAGTCATGGTGATGGAGATGGTGATGATGGTGATGGTGATTATTATTATTATTATTATTATTATTATTATTATTATTATTATTATTATTATTATTATTATTATTATTATTATTATTATTATTATTATTATTATTTTGGACACCGTGATAGCCCAGTGGTCAAGTTCTACCATCTGGGCCCTGTCGCCAGTTCGATTCCCGTCGGTGCCACCAGTATTTTCATTGAACATACCGGTCTATTTCTGGACCAGTATTTTCATTGAACATACCGGCCCGTCTGGAAGTGTTGGAACTGCCCTTGCGGGGGTGCCATTAGAGCTTATCGTCAATTCTTCGTACTCCCCTCACGGGTGAGACGATGGAGGCGCATGTGCAGAAATGCATCAGCCATTGACAGAGAAGCACTATTATTATTATTATTATTATTATTATTATTATTATTATTATTATTATTATTATTATGGACACCGTGATAGCGGACACCGTGATAGCCCAGTGGTCAAGTTCTACCATCTGGGCCCTGTCGCCAGTTCGATTCCCGTCGGTGCCACCAGTATTTTCATTGAACATACCGATCCGTCTGGACCAGTATTTTCATTGAACATACCGGCCCGTCTGGAAGTGTTGGAACTGCCCTTGCGGGGGTGTCATTAGAGCTTATCGTCAATTCTTCGTACTCCCCTCACGGGTGAGACGATGGAGGCGCATGTGAAGAAATGCATCAGCCATTGACAGAGAAGCACTATTATTATTATTATTATTATTATTATTATTCTTATTATTATTCATATTATTGTTATTCTTATTCTTATTATTACGATTATGATTATGATTATGATCATGATCATGATCATGATCATGATTATGATTATGATTATGATTATTATTATTATTATGATTATGATTATGATTATTATTATTATTATTATTATTATTATTATTATTATTATTATTATTAAGATCTTAAACTCCGCATATGCTGGTTGATAGCCCAGGACCCAGCAGACACCAGATTGTTATGGGTGGGGTTTCGAGGCAGCTCTAGCAACCGCGCTTGGTGTATGCACTTGCACATTCGGTGACGTCTTGCAAGAGGTTGCTGGGACTGCGGAATAACCTCGGCTTAGTGCAGTCTTGCCCTCAGGAGCTCCATCGGTGGCCCCGATCATCAGGCGAGAGACTGACACGGGGGGGTGGAGGACCTCGAACAAGGGTATTGGAGGCTTATGTCCGTTGAGGATATGCCATTAGCTGCATCAGTACGCCTCAGATATAGTATTATTATTATTATTATTATTATTATTATTATTATTATTATTATTATTATTATTACGATTACGATTATGATAATAATTATTAGCATTACGATAATTATTGTTATAATGACGATAATGATGATGATGGTGATGATGATGATAATGATGATGATAATGATGATGATGATGATGATTATGATGATTATGATGATGATGATTATTATTATTATTATTATTATTATTATTATTATTACTATTATTATTATTACTATTATTATCAGTACTATTATTATTATTATTATTATTATTATTATTATTATTATTATTATTATTATTATTATTATTATTATTATTATTATTATTATTATTATTATTAGGGAGTACATAGGCCATCGGTCCTTTCCATGGGCTGATTGGTATAAAGCTCCTAGAGTAATGTTCTATGCCGTCACTTCCTTTATTCCACCGATTGGTGTGGAGACTTTCCTTATGGAATGGAGGACTGGATGCACATGGCCTTTTGGCTCAGCAATTGGCAGGAGATACACTATTATTATTATTATTATTATTATTATTATTATTATTATTATTATATTATTATTATTATTTGGACACCGTGATAGCCCAGTGGTCAAGTTCTACCATCTGGGCCCTGTCGCCAGTTCGATTCCCGTCGATGCCACCAGTATTTTCATTGAACATACCGGTCTATTTCTGGACCAGTATTTTCATTGAACATACCGGCCCGTCTGGAAGTGTTGGAACTGCCCTTGCGGGGGTGTCATTAGAGCTTATCGTCAATTCTTCGTACTCCCCTCACGGGTGAGACGATGGAGGCGCATGTGCAGAAATGCATCAGCCATTGACAGAGAAGCACTATATTATTATTATTATTATTATTATTATTATTATTATTATTATTATTATTATTATTATTATTATTATTATTATTATTATCATTATTATTATCATCATCATTATCATTATCAATATCATTCATGGATTAATTACCCTCGATCATTCCTAAGAGGTCCAATCGCCCCGCCTCCTTGTCATACCAGGCGAGGACGTCCTTTTCCTTCAAACACCTGCTGAGCAACCGACACGAGTCCGCAGCCTCTTTCTGCACATGGGAAAGGAAGCACTTCCAGCGCAGAGGGGGGGGGGGGGGGTCCCGCAGACAGCGCTGCAAGGCGGCCTGCGCGTCAGGCAGCTGCAGCAGCCTCTGCGCGCCTCCGCCACCTGCAGCAGCCAGTGTGCAATGTGCAGCCGAGATAGACAACAATAAAACCTTACTTGAAAAGGCTGCAATAGTTAGTACAAGTGACCATGACTTTTACCCGCTTCAGTCTAAGCTCATTCTTATCATTGTTGCTTATTCTAGCAACTCATCCAGAGAGGAAACAGAAAAACACAAAATAATTAGTCGTACACCAATAGATAGATTCATAGACGAACAGATTAAAAGATAAAGGATCGAATATGAAAATAGACAGAGATAACACAACCGCACCGCGTACGGTACACCGACCCCGCATTTTGACTCATCGCTTTCTAATAAGTCAAGGCACAATATGCACAGATTCTGGGCACAAGCATGTGCTTGTCACTGTACTTGGCAACTCGGAAACTCTCAGCCTTTCTCTCACTTGCACTGGACCTCCTTGGAGTTGTCCGGGAAAGTCGGAGCAGCTTGCTGGGGACCAGCTGATAGAGAGAGAGAGAGGGGGGGGGGGGGGGGCAGAGAAAGGCAGGAAGAGGCAGAGAGATAATGATTACAAAATGCGTAGGTATGAGACGTTCATCGTGACGTCGACTCCGTGTTCTCATCTTTAGATATTATCATGTAAAAACATAATTATTAAACAGCACATAACCTTGCCACGAACGAACACGATTACAGTCAAACATTCTACATACTAAATACATGCATGCGACGACGATACATACGCTGTCGGGGCTCGCCACTTGAGTTGCGCTTCACTTCCACCATCAGCTGCTCCATTGAGCCGTCAGTTTGGCGAACAGCTCTGCTTGCTGTGTCTTGAGCTCTGTCTTTAGCTCTGTCTTGAGCTCTAATTGCTGTGTCTTGAGCTCCTCCACCTTGCATCCCAGACGCTTGACTTCACTTACCAAGTTCTCTACGATGCACTCTACGCACGTGCACGCGCACGGTGATGGAGGCGGGAGGAGAGTGGAAGAATCATGTGGAAAGACGAACAAGAGGAGACACTGGGGGGGGGGGGGGGGGTTGAAGAGAAAATGTGTGTGTGTGTGTATGTATGTGTTGTGTTGTGTTGTGTTGTGTTGTGTGTGTGTGTGTGTGTGTGTGCTAGTGTGTTAGTGTATGTATGTAGTATGTATGTATGTATGTATGTTGTATGTATGTATGTATGTATGTATGTACATTGTATGTATGTATGCATTGTATGTCTTGTGTTGTGTGTGCGTACCCATTGATTTCGTCCTAGAACGATATTTGGTGCACACGCCTACACACAATCATTATTCTGAGAGCAAGCACTCCCTGTTTGAAGCAGTCTTGGAAGGAAAGCTGGAAGAGGTGCAGCAGCTGGTGAGGGAACGAGCAGATGTCAATCAAGTGGACACGGAAGGGCAGACTCCACTCCATTATGCAGCATTTTCAGGGCTTTTGAAAGTGGCGAAATTACTGGTAAGACTAGTAAGAGAAGGCGGATATGTCGGCCATGTGGACCAGCACGGGGAGACCCCGCTCTTTGCTGCAGCTGTGGAAGGGCATTTGGAAGTGGCTCAATGGCTGGTGAGGCAAGGATGCGATGTCAACCATGCAAGCCAGCAAGGACGGACTGCACTCTATTGTGCAGCTCACCAAGGACATTTGCAATTGGCACAATGGTTGGTGAGAGAAGGAGCCAACCTCAGCCAATGGGACCAGCACGGGGAGACTCCGCTCTTTGCTGCAGCTCGGCAAGGCGGTTGGAGGTGGCACAATGAGAGAAGGAACCGATGCCAACCATACAAACGAGCGAGGATTCACTGCACTCTTTGTTGCAGCTCAGAAAGGTCATTTGGAAGTGGCGCAACGGCTGGTGAGCGAAGGAGCCCATGTCAACCAAGAAGACAGGCAGGGAATCACCGCGCTCCTTTGGGCAGCTCGTCAAGGGCATTTGGAAGTAACGCAATGGCTGGTGAGGCAAGGATGCGATGTCGACCATTCAGACCAGCGAGGGTCCACTGCGCTCTTTCTTGCAGCTGTGGGAGGGCATTTGGAAGTGGCGCAATGGCTGGTAAGCGAAGGAGCCGATGTCAACCATACAGACAAGCAAAGGGGCACTGCGCTCTTTCCTGTAGCTGATTCAGGGCATTTAGAAGTGTCGAAATGGCTGGTGAGCCAAGGATGCAATATCAACCATGCAAGCCAGCTAGGATTCACAGCGCTCTTTTCTGCAGCTATGGGAGGGCATTTTGAAGTGGCGCAATGGCTGGTGAGGCAAGGGGCAATTGTCGACCATTCAGACCAGCAAGGGCACACTGCAATCTTTGCTCTGGTGAGAGAAGGAGCTGATGTTAATCATACAAACCAGCAACGGCAGACTGCACTCTTTTGGGCAGCTGAGAAAGGGCATTTGCAAGTGGTTCAATGGCTAGTGAGGGAAGGAGCCGATGTCAACCATGCAAACCAGCAAGGGCACACTGCACTCTTTATTGCAGCTTTGCAAGGGTGTTTGGAAGTGGTGCAAGGGCTGGTCCGGGAAGGAAGAGCGCTCGTCAACCACGTTGACACTACAGGAGGGAATGCACTTCTCGTGGCAGTGAACGCAGGCCATCTGCAAATTGTGGAATGGCTGGTGGAAGAAGGAAACGCTGCACTGTGTTTGGTAGAGTATGCAGCATGGCAGAGGCCAAAAGCCGTTGTTGCTGGTGGCACTGGAGATGGGCTGGATGCGAGCGGAATGCTGGCGCCGCTGCAGCAGCTGGTGGCTGAGTACGCCTTGCCTACGGGCTGGGACCAGGTGCGGCAAGCTATGGAAAGAAGAACGGAAGGAGAAGGAGGACATAGTAAGGTCCTCGGCGGCATCATGATGGCGTTAAACTGCATCGGGTCTCTGCAATGACCTTTAGCTGGGACTGTTTTTTTTTACACTTCATGTTTTCTCTTGCTGTATCTCTTGATACCTCTTCCATTTTATCTCTTCTGCTTCCAACTCCCCACTCAGCTCTACGAGTGGCAAGTATTTTATTAAAACAGTCCTTGCTTAATTCTTTCAAAAATTCGACATGATTGTTACCGGACAGTATTAATACCTCATGTACCGTCATTATCAGCATCAGCATTAGCATCAGCATCAGCATCATAAGTTTGCATCACGCTTCCCACTCAGTATTCCTACCGTGACAGTGTTCTCTTATCAAAACTTTCGCCGCGTGACTTTGCGTAAAAAAACTTGAGACTGTTGAATACTTGCCACTAGTAGCGGCATCCGGACAGAAGTTGACTGAAGTTTTAGTGAAAGTCAACTTCACCATCAACTCAAATTGAAGTTATTATTAAGTGATTCACAGTACTGCGGCAAACATGAAAACGTGTCACTGACCGGGCCAGAACCGTGACATCATGATGTAGGCATCACCCCCGGGCGGATAGCAGGTAAAAAGTACACTTTTCCCTGTGACAGTCCGGGTGCACGAACCTGTTTTTCAGTATTATTTGCGGTCAGGATCATGTTGGAACTGATGCAATTTTATTCCTGATCTGTTGCTGTTTTCCTTTTCTGCTCAGCAGAGTCACTGAGCTAATATAACGAGACACATGATCATCAAGTTCTCATTCTTGAGGACTGTGTTTGCTGGGTTGTGTTACAATACTGACTTTTTATTAAGCTATCGTTGGGGGCATTCACATAGATATCGATCAGTCACCGATCTGATCATTTTCAGATTCATGGCCGACAACTTGATGCGGCTTAACTTTATTAATCATAAGTGCAGTAGTAATAGTACTAAACCGCCGCGGCGGCCGCAGGCTCAGGTTGGTAGTATATCCGTCAACAAAACTCATCAGCGGTGGCACAGTTTCTGCACACTGGCTTCAAGTGAAAGTTCAATGCCGGTCGGTGACTGGTTCTGATTAAATACAGTGATTTGATAGTATTATCAGTACAGTGATAATATGATATCAATAATATGTTGCCACCGCAGTCCGACCACTGGCCACGGACGGCCGGTGAGTCAGTGGCGGACTCTCAGGGCCACAAGTCACAAGTTTTGAATCACCGGTGGCTCGAGACCTAATAACAAACTATGACAGCTCTTTGACAGTGTCTTATAGGATTTTTTATTTTTCGTTTAGTATAGGTCACGTTCATGTTAGTTTTTATGTCTGAAGTTATAGCCTGATTCGTCATTGTGATTTTGCTGACAGCTTCAATGCTTCAGATTTGTCTTCTGAGCTTGGTTTTATTAATATGGCTGTCGGACAGAGTGACTTGCTCACATTGCTCTACATGTATCTGCGAAGTCTTTGTACAGTCACGGTTATTAAACCACTACTACTGTCGGCATCACGGTACTGAATTTGACATCAGAGTATGGTCGGAGCAAGAGAAAACAAGTTTTTAATATAAGAAAAGGTATCATCTGTAATCCAAACAATACAAGCCGCTAAAGTTCAATGCTGTCACCTCACGCCGCGGCCCTCAGACTAAAGAACAAAAATTTTAATTTACGTCTAATGAATAACTAGATTTTACTTCCAGAGAATTTTGTGGGCCGCCTTATTGATGGTTATTATATACAGAAAAGATTAATACATGTAAATTGTTATAAATTTAGATGTTGACTAGATAAACGAGAGAGTAAAAATTTCACTTTTTCATGGCTGGCGCTGGTTGAGTTACTATTAATATTACTAAGATGTTTTCTCTTTTTGTATCTCTTGATACCTCCTCCTTTTTATCTCTTCTGCTTCCCACTCAGCTCTACGAGTGGCAAGTATTCTATTAAAACAGTGCTTGCGTAAAAAAAAAAGAGTACATGATTTGAAAACGACTTAGGAGTGGGTGTGAACGTAATACAAGTAAGTATTAATTTCTATGATATCGAACTATGTGCGAGAATGATAGTTTTGATTTGAACACAGTAATGCTTCTTCCGCATACATGCCTGATAGCCTGGTACATATATACTAAAAATGCATACATGGTAGGAAAGCCATACAGATGTACAAAAACGATTCTTTTTCACGCTTTGTGCGTGCGCAGGTGCTGGGGCGTAAAAATACGTAATTTGCGTATTGGTCCGCCCGATCCTGCCGCGGGAAAAATGGCATCAGACTGCCGTTTCAAGCCGCCCGGACAATAATAAAAACAACAACAACAACAACAACAACAACGACAACGACGACAATGACAACGACGACGACGACGACGACAATAACAAACCAACCAAAGAAGCAATAACAAACAAACGAACGAACAGACAAAAACAAAAACAAAACAAACAAAGAAACAACAACAACAACAACAACAACAACAACAACAACAACACACACACACACACA
>WBZZ01004182.1:115000-137500 GCA_019918135.1 Paulinella micropora | reverse complement strand
ATTCAGAAAAAAGGAGCTTCTGATTTCGTCAACCAGGAAGTCTGTGGGTAAAGTATTAACCCGATGCCCAGCTAAGCCGTGATGTCTGCACGGAAGGGACTGATACAGGCAATACCAAAGCTCCCTAGTACCAGGCGGGGCCAGGGCTCGTTCCATAAAGCGCCCCTTGCAGAACGAGCTCCCACCTCCATTACAGAGGGCCCAGTAAGCAGATGGAGTTTCGAGACTGTTCGACAGTCTAGTGGATAGATAGATAGATAGATAGATAGATAGATAGATAGATAGATAGATAGATAGATAGATAGATAGATAGATAGATAAATAGATAGATAGATAGATAGATAGATAGATAGATAGATAGATAGATAGATAGATAGATAGATACCTCGGGTCAGCAATTCACGGATTTCCCGAAACTCCAGCGCCTGCAACTCAGCCGCCTGGTAGGTAGGTAGGTGGGTAGGTGGGTAGGTGGGTAGGTAGGTAGGTAGGTAGGTAGGTAGGTAGGTAGGTGGGTAGGTGGGTAGGTAGGTAGGTAGGTGGGTAGGTAGGTAGGTAGGTGGGTAGGTGGGTAGGTGGGTAGGTAGGTGGGTAGGTGGGTAGGTAGAGGTAGGTAGGTAGGTAGGTAGGTAGGTAGGTAGGTAGGTAGGTAGGTAGGTAGGTAGGTAGGTAGGTGTAGGTAGGTAGTAGGTAGTAGGTGGGTAGGTGGGTAGGTGGGTAGGTAGGTAGGTAGGTAGGTAGGTAGGTAGGTAGGTGTAGGTGGGTAGGTAGGTAGGTGGGTAGGTAGGTAGGTAGGTAGGTAGGTAGGTAGATAGATAGATAGATAGATAGATAGATAGATAGATAGATAGATAGATAGATAGATAGATAGATAAATAGATAGATAGAGATATAGATATAGATAGAGATAGAGATAGAGATAGAGATGAGATTGAGATTGAGATTGAGATTGAGATTGAGATTGAGATTGAGATAGATAGAGAGATAGATAGATAGATAGATAGATAGATAGATAGATAGATAGATAGATAGATAGATAGATAGATAGGTAGATAGGTAGGTAGGTAGGTAGGTAGGTAGATAGATAGATAGATAGATAGATAGATAGATAGATAGATAGATAGATAGATAGATAGATAGATAGATAGACAGACAGACAGACAGACGGACAGATAGACATAGATGGATGGATGGATGGATGGATGGATGGATGGATAGATAGATAGATAGATAGATAGATAGATAGATAGATAAATAGATAGATAGATAGATAGATAGACAGATAGACAGACAGGTAGACCTGTTCGTAGTCCACCTCCTCCCCACTGGCGCCCCCCGCCGCCCATTGCGTCGAATTTTGCAACAAATTTTCGCCCACCGCGGCCGGTCTAGTCTGGCTAGCGATGGGAAGAGAGTAGTTATGACGCGGGGTGAGGGCAAGATTGAGAAACTGCTGTGCCTTGTTGATCTGTGTGGGCCGGCCAGATAAGATCAGCTTCTTTACCGTGACGGCCTGTGCGCCAACCAGCAGCCCACGTGTTTGCAACTCCTTCAGTTTTCTTAGCAGGTCCGCCGATGACAGCGCCGGCCCAGCCCGCGACCGTGTCTTCGCCATTGCCTTTTTGCCTTCACTGGCCCGGCCTGGGCCGACCGGTGAGGAGGCCTTGCGCTGCGTGTTGCGTGTTAAAATCTCCACCGTCAAATCCTCGGCCGCGGAGGGCGTGTCCTTGCTGGAGGAAATGCCGATTTGTTCCGGACGGAACGACGGGTTAGACGCAAGGGCGGCGGTTTCTTCTTCGTCGGCACCCTCGCCAAAAATACCCTAGATATAATATGATACAACATAAATAGAAAAGTATATATATTTATAATATTTTATGTGTGTATACATACAACGTACATACATGCAGATATGTGAAATAACCTCAAAGGTGTGGTCGTCGAGTTCAAACGGATCTAGCTTTAGCAGTAGCTCGGAGTCAATACGCTTCGATCTGAAGAGAGACCGACAAGGAGCAACGTTTTGGCAACAGGGAAGGACATCATGGCAAAAGGGACATTTTGGCAACAGGGAGGACATGTTGGCAACAGAGAGGGACATTTTGGCAACAGAGAGGACATTTTGGCAACAGAGAGGACATTTTGGCATCAGGGAGGGAGATTTTGGCAAAAGAGGACATTGGCAAGAGCGACATTTTGGCAAAAGGGAGAGACATTTTGGCAACGGGAGGACATTTTGGCAAGATGGGAGGACATTTTGGCAACAGGGGAGGACATTTTGGAAACAGGGGAGGTCATTTTGGAAACAGGGGGGGCATTTCTGCAACAGAGAGGGACATTATGGCAACAGAGAGTGACATTTCGGCAACAGAGGGACATTTTGGCAACGGATTGGACCGGCGGTGAGTAGGCCCGGCCGGGGCTTCTGCACGCGACTGACTTGCCCGCGCGTCTGTATATGTATGTATGTACATCTTTATGTATGTATATGTATGCCCCGTCCCTCCCACTGCGTCACTGCTGCTTCGCTACAGACCTTGAGGCAAGCTTCTTGTCTTGGTACTGCCTGTGCCTCGCCCTATGGACACGGGATGAACATGCACACTACGTGCAGTAAATACATTACATACATGACATTCATAGATAGAGTAGCAAGGCAACAGGCGGGGTCTTAGTCGGTAGCAACAGACAGGGCATACAGGCAGTGGTGAGGCCATGACTCGACAGGCAGGACATGCAGACAATAGCAAGTGACACCAATGCAGTAGAAGCAACAGGCAGGCAATTAATGCAATAGTGAGGCAACAGGCGGGGTATGAAGGCAGTAGTGCCATTAAGGCAATAGTGCAACAGGAAGGCAATTAAGGCAATAGTGCAACAGGAAGGAAATTAAGGCAATAATGAGGCAACAGGGGGGCATTAAGGCAATAGTGAGGCAACGGGCAGGCTATTAAGACAATAGTGAGGCAATAGGCAGGCAATTAAGGCAATAGTGAGGCAACAGGCGGGGCATTAAAGCAGTAGTGAGGCAACGGGCAGGCTATTAAGGCAATAGTGAGGCAATAGGCAGGCAATTAAGGCAGTAGTGAGGCAACGGGCAGGCTATTAAGGCAGTAGTAAGGCAACGGGCAGGCTATTAAGGCAGTAGTGAGGCAACAGGCGGGGCATTAAGGCAGTAGTGAGATTAAGGCAGTAGCGAGGCAAGAGGCGGAACATTAAAATAAAACAATAGAAGACATGGCATTTAAGGAAATAGTGAGGCAACATGCGGGGCATTTCGGTAATAGGGCAAAATGACCATCCAGCTGGCCGAGCTCTCTGTCTTTGCCATTGTCCTGTTCTACTTCCTCGTCCTCGTCATCCTCCTTCATAGTGATACATAACACAGATCGATCGAGGTCGATGATGGATAGATAGATAGGTTAGGAAAGTAGGTAGGTAGGGGAAAGGAAAGGAAAGGAAAGGAAAGGAAAGGAAAGGAAAGGAAAGGAAAGGAAAGGAAAGGAAAGGAAAGTGGAGAGAGACCTCTTCGTCTTCTGATTCGCCCTCGTCGCTACTGGCCAGACCCGCAAACTAAACAAACAAGCCAGTAAGTAAGTAGATACGTAAAGTAAAGAAGTGCGTAAGAAAGTAAGAAAGCAAATAGGTAGGTAGGTAGGTAGGTAGGTAGGTAGGTAGGTAGGTAGGTAGGTAGGTAGGTAGGAAGGTAGGTAGGTAGGTAGGTAGAGAGGTAGAGAGAGAGAGAGAGAGAGAGAGAGAGAGAGAGAGAGAGAGAGAGAGAGAGAGAGAGAGAGAATGTGTGTGTGTGTGTGTGTGAGAGAGAGAGAGAGAGAGAGAGACGTCTCCTTCTTCGTCCCACTCCTCGTCCTCATCATCGCCACATTGATCCCTGACTCGCTCCTTCTCCTTCGCACATCGGAAGTCATCGCTAGCCTGAAAGCAGAAAGAGAGAGAGAGAGAGAGAGAGAGAGAGAGAGAGAGAGAGAGAGAGAGAGAGAGAGAGAGAGAGAGACAGAGAGACAGAGAGAGAGAGAGAGAGAGAGAGAGAGAGGGAGGGAGGAAAGGGAGGGAGAAAGGGATGGAGGGAGGGAGAGAGAGAGAGAGAGAGAGAGAGAGAGAGAGAGAGAGAGAGAGAGAGAGAGAGAGAGAGAGATTGATTGATTGATTGAGTGATTGAGTGATTGAGTGAGACAGAGACAGACAGACAGACAGACAGATACACATACAAACACACACACACACACACACACACACACACACACAGACACACAGACACACAGACACACAGAGAGAGAGAGAGAGAGAGAGAGAGAGAGAGAGAGAGAGAGAGAGAGAGAGAGAGAGAGAGACAGAGAGACAGAGAGAGAGAGAGAGAGAGAAAACAAACAGAAAGACGAAGACTGTGTGCGTGTATGAGAGAGAGAGAGAGAGAGAAAGGAGATCGAGAGAGAGAGAGAGAGAGAGAGAGAGACAAAGAGAGAGAGAGAGAGAGAGAGAGAGAGAGAGAGAGAGACAGAGAGAGAGAGCGAGAGAGAGAGAGAGAGAGAGAGAGAGAGAGAGAGAGGGAGGGAGAGAGAGAGAGAGAGAGCGCGCGAGGGAGCGAGCGAGCGAGCGAGCGAGCGAGAGAGAGAGAGAGAGAGAGAGAGAGAGAGAGAGAGAGAGAGAGAGAGAGAGAGAGAGAGAGAGAGAGAGAAAATAATAATAAAAATAATAATAAAAATAATAAAAATGATAATAATAATAATAATAATAATAATAATAATAATAATAATACTATATCTGAGGCGTACTGATGCAGCTAATGGCGTATCCTCAACGGACATAAGCCTCCAATACCCTTGTTCGAGGTCCTCCACCCCCCCGTGTCAGTCTCTCGCCTGATGATCGGGGCCACCGATGGAGCTCCTGAGGGCAAGACTGCACTAAGCCGAGGTTATTCCGCAGTCCCAGCAACCTCTTGCAAGACGTCACCGAATGTGCAAGTGCATACACCAAGCGCGGTTGCTAGAGCTGCCTCGAAACCCCACCCATAACAATCTGGTGTCTGCTGGGTCCTGGGCTATCAACCAGCATATGCGGAGTTTAAGATCTTTTACGCGCGCAACGACCCTCCTCCCCAGCATCTACCACCAAAGGGTTATGAGTTGGCGTCACAGTTTAAGGCCTTGAGGCCATTGGGCTGAATAATAATAATAATAATAATAATAATAATAATAATAATAATAATAATAATAATAATAATAATAACTAGGGGTTGCGCCAACACCTGAAAGGATGGTTTGCCGGTGCGCTTCGCGCACCAAACCCCGCAGCCCCACTTCTTATCACTTTTTGGAGGGCCCCCCGGATCCCCCCCCCTCCCGCCCCCCTTCCCTTCGACAGGGTACGTTGAATTGCCGGAGGTGCCGCGAAGGGCGTCTGGTGGCAAAAAACCTCAATTTTCAAGGTGTGGGTGCCACCCGCGACCAGAACGGGTACGTACAATCACAGGGCTCCCCGGACCCCCCATTCCCTTCGACAGGGTAGGTTGAATTGCCGGGGGTGCCGCAAAGGGCGCCTGGTGGCAAAAAACCTCAATGTTCAGGTGTGGGTGCCACCCGCGACCAGAACGGGTACGTACAATCGCAGGCTCCCCCGGACCCCCCCTTTCCCTTCGACAGGGTACGTTGTATTGCCGGAGGTGCCGCAAAGGGCGCCAGGTGGCAAAAACCTCAATTTTCAGGTGTGGGTGCCACCCGCGACCAGAACGGGTACGTACAATCACAGGGCTGGGGCTCCCGAGGGGAGGGCCCCCCGGACCCCCCCTGCCCCGTCGACAGGGTACGTTCAATTGCCGGAGGCACCGGCAAGTACTGTCAAAAAACAAGGAAATTTTGCATTCAGGACACTCCCCTAACGCAAATATTTGCGTGCATTCCAAAAAAACTATACCAGCATCAAGATCGAGATTGCTACTAACCACCCTGCCAATATGAGCTCCCAACTCTTCCCGGTTCCCACAAACCATGATTTATTCCGATGGGGGGTGCCAAAAAAGGCCCAAAAAACAAGGAAATTTGGCATTTATGACACGCCCCTAACGCAATATTTGCAACTATATCAGCATCAAGATCGAGTCTGGGGCTAGGCACCCTGTCAATATGAGCTCCCAACTCTTCCTTGTTCACACAAACCATGATTTATTCCGACGAGGGTGCAAAAAATAGGCTAAAAAAACAAGGAATTTTCGCATGCAGGACACTCCCCTAACGCAAATATTTGCGTGAATTCCAAAAAAATCATATCAGCATCAACATCGAGTCTGGGGCTAGCCACCCTGCAAAAATGAGCTCACAACTTCTCCTGGTTACCACATACCATGATTCATTCCGACAGGGGTGCGGAAATGCTTGGGGGGGGAGGGGGGGGTGGGGGGGGGTGGGGGGTACAGAATTTTCATTTTCCCCCTCCCCCCAAACCCCCCAACCCCTTCACCAACACCTTTCAGGATACTAATAATAATAATAATAATAGTGCTTCTCTGTCAATGGCTGATGCATTTCTGCACATGCGCCTCCATCGTCTCACCCGTGAGGGGAGTACGAAGAATTGACGATAGGCTCTAATGACACCCCGCAATAATAATAATAATAATAATAATAATAATAATAATAATAATAATAATAATAATAATAATAATAATAATAATGATAATAAATAATGATGATGATAATGATAATAATAATAATAATAATAATAATAATAATAATAATAATAATAATAATAATAACAATAATATTAATAATAATAATAATAATAATAATAATAATAATAATAATAATAATAATAATAATAATAATAATAATAATAATAGTGCTTCTCTGTCAATGGCTGATGCATTTCTGCACATGCGCCTCCATCGTCTCACCCGTGAGGGGAGTACGAAGAATTGACGATAGGCTCTAATGACACCCCCACAAGGGCAGTTCCAACACTTCCAGACGGACCGGTATGTTCAATGAAAATACTGGTTCAGATGTATCGGTATGTTCAATGAAAATACTGGTGGCACCGACGGGAATCGAACTGGCGACAGGGCCCAGATGGTAGAACTTGACCACTGGGCTATCACGGTGTCCATAATAATAATAATAATAATAATAATAATAATAATAATAATAATAATAGTGCTTCTCTGTCAATGGCTGATGCATTTCTGCACATGCGCCTCCATCGTCTCACCCGTGAGGGGAGTACGAAGAATTGACGATAAGCTCTAATGACACCCCCGCAAGGGCAGTTCCAACACTTCCAGACGGGCCGGTATGTTCAATGAAAATACTGGTCCAGACGGATCGGTATGTTCAATGAAAATACTGGTGGCACCGACGGGAATCGAACTGGCGACAGGGCCCAGATGGTAGAACTTGACCACTGGGCTATCACGGTGTCCAAAATAATAATAATAATAATAATAATAATAATCATAATAATAATAATAATAATAATAATAATAATAATAATAATAATAATAATAATAATAAGAAGAAGAAGAAGAAGAAGAAGAAGAAGAAAGAAGAAGAAAAAGAAAGAAGAAGAAGACAGAAGACAGAAGACAGAAGACAGAAGACAGAAGACAGAAGACAGAAGACAGAAGAAGAAGAAGAAGAAGAAGAAGAAGAAGAAGAAGAAGAAGAAGAAGAAGAAGAAGAAGAAGAAGAAGAGTAATAATAATAGTATAATAATAGTAATAATAATAATAATAATAATAATAGTAATAATAGTGCTTCTCTGTCAATGGCTGATGCATTTCTGCACATGCGCCTCCATCGTCTCACCCGTGAGGGGAGTACGAAGAATTGACGATAAGCTCTAATGACACCCCCGCAAGGGCAGTTCCAACACTTCCAGACGGGCCGGTATGTTCAATGAAAATACTGGTCCAGAAAAAGACCGGTATGTTCAATGAAAATACTGGTGGCACCGACGGGAATCGAACTGGCGACAGGGCCCAGATGGTAGAACTTGACCACTGGGCTATCACGGTGTCCAATAATAGTAATAATAATAATGATAATAATAATAATAATAATAATAATAATAATAATAATAATAATAATAATAATACCAATAATAATAATAACAATAATAATAATAATAATAATAACAATAATGATAATAATAATAATAATAATAATAATAATAATAATAATAATAAGAAGAAGAAGAAGAAGAAGGAGAAGAAGAAGAAGAAGAAGAAGAAGAAGAAGAAGAAGAAGAAGAAGAAGAAGAAGAAGAAGAAGAAGAAGAAGAAGAAGAAGAAGAAGAAGAAGAAGAAGAAGAAGAAGAAGAAGAAGAAGAAGAAGAAGAAGAGAAGAAGAAGAAGAAGAAGAAGAAGAAGAAGAAGAAGAAGAAGAAGAAGAAGAAGAGGAAGAAGAAGAAGAAGAAGAAGAAGAAGAAGAAGAAGAAGAAGAAGAAGAAGAAGAAGAAGAAGAAGAAGAAGAAGAAGAAGAAGAAGAAGAAGAAAGAAGAAAGAAGAAAGAAGAAGAAAGAAGAAGAAGACAGAAGACAGAAGACAGAAGACAGAAGACAAAGAAGAAGAAGAAGAAGAAGAAGAAGAAGAAGAAGAAGAAGAAGAAGAAGAAGAAGAAGAAGAAGAAGAAGAAGAAGAAGAAGACAAAGAAGACAAAGAAGACAAAGAAGACAAAGAAGACAAGAAGACAAAGAAGACAAAGAAGAAGAAAGAAGAAGAAAGAAGAAGAAAGAAGAAGAAAGAAGAAGAAAGAAGAAGAAAGAAGAAGAAAGAAGAAGAAAGAAGAAAGAAGAAGAAAGAAGAAGAAAGAAGAAGAAAGAAGAAGAAAGAAGAAAGAAGAAAGAAGAAGAAAGAGAAGAAAGAAGAAGAAAGAAGAAAGAAGAAGAAAGAAGAAAGAAGAAGAAAGAAGAAGAAAGAAGAAGAAAGAAGAAGAAAGAAGAAGAAAGAAGAAGAAAGAAGAAAGAAGAAGAAAGAAGAAGAAAGAAGAAGAAAGAAGAAGAAAGAAGAAGAAAGAAGAAGAAAGAAGAAGAAAGAAGAAGAAAGAAGAAGAAAGAAGAAGAAAGAAGAAGAAAGAAGAAGAAAGAAGAAAGAAGAAGAAAGAAGAAGAAAGAAGAAGAAAGAAGAAGAAAGAAGAAGAAAGAAGAAGAAAGAAGAAGAGAGAAGAAGAGAGAAGAAGAAAGAAGAAAGAAGAAGAAAGAAGAAGAAAGAAAAAGAAAGAAGAAAGAAGAAGAAAGAAGAAGAAAGAAGAAGAAAGAAGAAGAAAGAAGAAGAAAGAAGAAGAAAGAAGAAGAAAGAAGAAGAAAGAAGAAGAAAGAAGAAGAAAGAAGAAGAAAGAAGAAGAAAGAAGAAAGAAGAAGAAAGAAGAAGAAAGAAGAAGAAAGAAAAAGAAAGAAGAAGAAAGAAGAAGAAAGAAGAAGAAAGAAGAAGAAAGAAGAAGAAGAAAGAAGAAGAAAGAAGAAGAAAGAAGAAGAAAGAAGAAGAAAGAAGAAGAAAGAAGAAGAAAGAAGAAGAAAGAAGAAGAAAGAAGAAGAAAGAAGAAGAAAGAAGAAGAAAGAAGAAGAAAGAAGAAGAAAGAAAGAAGAAAGAAGAAGAAGAAAGAAGAAAGAAGAAGAAGAAAGAAGAAAAAAGAAGAAAGAAGAAGAAAGAAGAAGAAAGAAGAAGAAAGAAGAAGAAAGAAGAAGAAAGAAGAAGAAAGAAGAAGAAAGAAGAAGAAAGAAGAAAGAAGAAGAAAGAAGAAGAAAGAAGAAGAAAGAAGAAGAAAGAAGAAGAAGAAGAAGAAGAAAGAAGAAGAAAGAAGAAGAAAGAAGAAGAAGGAAGAAGAAGAAAGAAGAAGAAAGAAGAAGAAGAAGAAGAAGAAGAAGAAGAAGAAAGAAGAAGAAAGAAGAAGAAAGGAAGAAAGAAGGAAGAAGGAAGAAGAAAGGATTTCCTTGTTTTTTGACAGTACTTGCCGGTGCCTCCGGCAATTGAACGTACCCTGCCGACGGGGCAGGGGGGGTCCGGGGGGCCCTCCCCTCGGGAGCCCCAGCCCTGTGATTGTACGTACCCGTTCTGGTCGCGGGTGGCACCCACACCTGAAAATTGAGGTTTTTGCCACCTGGCGCCCTTTGCGGCACCTCCGGCAATACAACGTACCCTGTCGAAGGGAAAGGGGGGGTCCGGGGGAGCCTGCGATTGTACGTACCCGTTCTGGTCGCGGGTGGCACCCACACCTGAACATTGAGGTTTTTTGCCACCAGGCGCCCTTTGCGGCACCCCCGGCAATTCAACCTACCCTGTCGAAGGGAATGGGGGGTCCGGGGAGCCCTGTGATTGTACGTACCCGTTCTGGTCGCGGGTGGCACCCACACCTTGAAAATTGAGGTTTTTTGCCACCAGACGCCCTTCGCGGCACCTCCGGCAATTCAACGTACCCTGTCGAAGGGAAGGGGGGCGGGAGGGGGGGGGGATCCGGGGGGCCCTCCAAAAAGTGATAAGAAGTGGGGCTGCGGGGTTTGGTGCGCGAAGCGCACCGGCAAACCATCCTTTCAGGTGTTGGCGCAAGCCCTAGTTATTATTATTATTATTATTATTATTATTATTATTATTATTATTATTATTATTATTATTATTATTATTCAGCCCAATGGCCTCAAGGCCTTAAACTGTGACGCCAACTCATAACCCTTTGGTGGTAGATGCTGGGGAGGAGGGTCGTTGCGCGCGTAAAAGATCTTAAACTCCGCATATGCTGGTTGATAGCCCAGGACCCAGCAGACACCAGATTGTTATGGGTGGGGTTTTGAGGCAGCTCTAGCAACCGCGCTTGGTGTATGCACTTGCACATTCGGTGACGTCTTGCAAGAGGTTGATGGGACTGCGGAATAACCTCGGCTTAGTGCAGTCTTGCCCTCAGGAGCTCCATCGGTGGCCCCGATCATCAGGCGAGAGACTGACACGGGGGGGTGGAGGACCTCGAAAAAGGGTATTGGAGGCTTATGTCCGTTGAGGATATGCCATTAGCTGCATCAGTACGCCTCAGATATAGTAAATAATAATAATAATAATAATAATAATAATAATAATAATAATAATAATAATAATAAGAAGAAGAAGAAGAAGAAGAAGAAGAAGAAGAAGAAGCAGAAGAAGAAGAAGAAGAAGAAGAAGAAGAAGAAGAAGAAGAAGAAGAAGAAGAAGAAGAAGAAGAAGAAGAAGAAGAAGAAGAAGAAGAAGAAGAAGAAGAAGAAGAAGAAGAAGAAGAAGAAGAAGAAGAAGAAGAAGAAGAAGAAGAAGAAGAAGAAAGGAGAAAGAAGAAGAAAGAAGAAGAAGACAGAAGACAGAAGACAGAAGACAGAAGACAGAAGACAGAAGACAGAAGACAGAAGACAGAAGAAGAAGAAGAAGAAGAAGAAGAAGAAGAAGAAGAAGAAGAAGAAGAAGAAGAGTAATAATAATATTATAATAATAGTAATAATAATAGTAATAATAATAATGATAATAATAATAATAATAATAATAATAATAACAAAAATAATAATAATACCAATAATAATAATAACAAAAATAATAATAATAATAATAACAATAATGATAATAATAATAATAATAATAATAATAATAATAATAATAATAATAATAATAATAAGAAGAAGAAGAAGAGGAAGAGGAAGAAGAAGAAGAAGAAGAAGAAGAAGAAGAAGAAGAAGAAGAAGAAGAAGAAGAAGAAGAAGAAGAAGAAGAAGAAGAAGAAGAAGAAGAAGAAAGAAGAAGAAGAAGAAGAAGAAGAAGAAGAAGAAGAAGAAGAAGAAGAAGAAAGAAGAAAGAAGAAGAAAGAAGAAGAAGACAGAAGACAGAAGACAGAAGACAGAAGACAGAAGACAGAAGACAGAAGACAGAAGACAGAAGACAGAAGACAGAAGACAAAGAAGAAGAAGAAGAAGAAGAAGAAGAAGAAGAAGAAGAAGAAGAAGAAGAAGAAGAAGAAGAAGAAGAAGAAGAAGAAGAAGAAGAGAAAGAAGACAAAGAAGAAGAAGACAAAGAAGACAAAAAAGAAGAAGAAAGAAGAAGAAAGAAGAAGAAAGAAGAAGAAAGAAGAAGAAAGAAGAAGAAAGAAGAAGAAAGAAGAAGAAGAAGAAAGAAGAAGAAAGAAGAAGAAAGAAGAAGAAAGAAGAAGAAAGAAGAAGAAAGAAGAAGAAAGAAGAAGAAAGAAGAAGAAAGAAGAAGAAAGAAGAAGAAAGAAGAAGAGAGAAGAAGAGAGAAGAAGAAGAAGAAAGAAGAAAAAAGAAGAAAAAAGAAGAAAAAAGAAGAAAAAAGAAGAAAGAAGAAAGAAGAAGAAAGAAGAAGAAAGAAGAAGAAAGAAGAAAGAAGAAGAAAGAAGAAGAAAGAAGAAGAAAGAAGAAGAAAGAAGAAGAAAGAAGAAGAAAGAAGAAGAAAGAAGAAGAAAGAAGAAAAAAGAAGAAGAAAGAAGAAGAAAGAAGAAGAAAGAAGAAGAAAGAAGAAAGAAGAAGAAAGAAGAAGAAAGAAGAAGAAAGAAGAAGAAAGAAGAAAGAAGAAGAAAGAAGAAGAAAGAAGAAGAAAGAAGAAGAAAGAAGAAGAAAGAAGAAAGAAGAAGAAAGAAGAAGAAAGAAGAAAGAAGAAGAAAGAAGAAAGAAGAAGAAAGAAGAAGAAAGAAGAAGAAAGAAGAAGAAAGAAGAAGAAAGAAGAGAGAAGAAGAGAGAAGAAGAAGAAGAAGAAAGAAGAAGAAAGAAGAAGAAAGAAGAAAAAAGAAGAAGAAAGAAGAAAGAAGAAAGAAGAAGAAAGAAGAAGAAAGAAGAAGAAAGAAGAAAGAAGAAGAAGAAGAAAAAAGAAGAAAGAAGAAGAAAGAAGAAGAAAGAAGAAGAAAGAAGAAGAAAGAAGAAGAAAGAAGAAGAAAGAAGAAGAAAGAAGAAAGAAGAAAGAAGAAAGAAGAAAAAAGAAGAAAGAAGAAAGAAGAAGAAAGAAGAAAGAAGAAGAAAGAAGAAGAAAGAAGAAGAAAGAAGAAAGAAGAAGAAAGAAGAAGAAAGAAGAAGAAAGAAGAGAAGAAAGAAGAAGAAAGAAGAAGAAAGAAGAAGAAAGAAGAAAGAAGAAGAAAGAAGAAGAAAGAAGAAAGAAGAAGAAAGAAGAAGAAAGAAGAAGAAAGAAGAAGAAAGAAGAAGAAAGAAGAAGAAAGAAGAAGAAAGAAGAAGAAAGAAGAAGAAAGAAGAAGAGAGAAGAAGAGAGAAGAAGAAAGAAGAAGAAAGAAGAAGATAGAAGAAGATAGAAGAAAAAAGAAGAAGAAGAAAGAAGAAAGAAGAAGAAAGAAGAAGAAAGAAGAAGAAAGAAGAAGAAAGAAGAAGAAAGAAGAAAGAAGAAAGAAGAAGAAAGAAGAAGAAAGAAGAAGAAAGAAGAAGAAAGAAGAAGAAAGAAGAAGAAAGAAGAAGAAAGAAGAAAGAAGAAGAAAGAAGAAGAAGAAAGAAGAAGAAAGAAGAAGAAAGAAGAAGAAAGAAGAAGAAAGAAGAAGAAAGAAGAAGAAAGAAGAAAGAAAGAAGAAAGAAAGAAGAAAGAAGAAAGAAGAAGAAAGAAGAAGAAAGAAGAAGAAAGAAGAAGAAAGAAGAAGAAAGAAGAAGAAAGAAGAAGAAAGAAGAAGAAAGAAGAAGAAAGAAGAAGAAAGAAGAAAAGAAGAAGAAAGAAGAAGAAAGAAGAAGAAAGAAGAAGAAAGAAGAAAGAAAGAAAGAAGAAGAAAGAAGAAGAAAGAAGAAGAAAGAAGAAGAAAGAAGAAGAAAGAAGAAGAAAGAAGAAGAAAGAAGAAGAAAGAAGAAGAAAGAAGAAGAAAGAAGAAGAAAGAAGAAGAAAGAAGAAGAAAGAAGAAGAAAGAAGAAGAAAGAAGAAGAAAGAAGAAAGAAGAAAGAAGAAGAAAGAAGAAGAAAGAAGAAGAAAGAAGAAGAAAGAAGAAGAAAGAAGAAGAAAGAAGAAGAAGAAGAGAGAAGAAGAGAGAAGAGGAAAGAAGAAAGAAGAAGAAAGAAGAAGAAAGAAGAAGAAAGAAGAAAGAAGAAGAAAGAAGAAGAAAGAAGAAGAAAGAAGAAGAAAGAAGAAGAAAGAAGAAGAAAGAAGAAGAAAGAAGAAGAAAGAAGAAGAAAGAAGAAGAAAGAAGAAGAAAGAAGAAGAAAGAAGAAGAAAGAAGAAGAAAGAAGAAGAAAGAAGAAGAAGAAAGAAGAAGAAGAAGAAAGAAAAAAGAAGAAAGAAGAAGAAGAAAGAAGAAGAAGAAAGAAGAAGAAAGAAGAAGAAAGAAGAAGAAAGAAGAAGAAAGAAGAAGAAAGAAGAAGAAAGAAGAAGAAAGAAGAAGAAAGAAGAAGAAAGAAGAAGAAAGAAGAAGAAAGAAGAAGAAAGAAGAAGAAAGAAGAAGAAAGAAGAAGAAAGAAGAAGAAAGAAGAAGAAGAAGAAAGAAGAAGAAGAAGAAAGAAGAAGAAGAAAGAAGAAGAAGAAAGAAGAAGAAAGAAGAAGAAAGAAGAAGAAAGAAGAAGAAAGAAGAAGAAAGAAGAAGAAAGAAGAAGAAAGAAGAAGAAAGAAGAAGAAAGAAGAAAGAAGAAGAAAGAAGAAGAAAGAAAGAAGAAGAAAGAAGAAGAAAGAAGAAGAAAGAAGAAAGAAGAAAGAAGAAAGAAGAAGAAAGAAGAAGAAAGAAGAAGAAAGAAGAAGAAGAAGAAAGAAGAAGAAAGAAGAAGAAAGAAGAAAGAAGAAAGAAGAAGAAGAAGAAAGAAGAAGATAGAAGAAAGAAGAAGAAGAAAGAAGAAGAAAGGAAGAAGAAAGGAAGAAAGAAGAAGACAGAAGAAGAAAGAAGAAAGAAGAAGAAAGAAGAAGAAAGAAGAAGAGAGAAGAAGAAAGAAGAAGAAGAAAGAAGAAAGAAGAAGAAAGAAAGAAGAAAGAAGAAGAAAGAAGAAGAAGAAGAAAGAAGAAGAAAGAAGAAGAAAGAAGAACGAAGAAGAACGAAGAAGAAAGAAGAAGAAAGAAGAAGAAAGAAGAAGAAAGAAGAAGAAAGAAGAAAGAAGAAGAAAGAAGAAGAAAGAAGAAAGAAGAAGAAAGAAGAAGAAAGAAGAAGAAAGAAGAAGAAAGAAGAAGAAAGAAGAAAGAAGAAGAAAGAAGAAAGAAGAAAGAAGAAAGAAGAAGAAAGACGAAAGAAGAAGAAAGAAGAAAGAAGAAGAAAGAAGAAGAAAGAAGAAGAAGAAGAAAGAAGAAAGAAGAAGAAAGAAGAAAGAAAGAAGAAAGAAAGAAGAAAGAAGAAGAAAGAAGAAGAAAGAAGAAAGAAGAAGAAAGAAGAAGAAGAAGAAGAAAGAAGAAGAAAGAAGAAGAAAGAAGAAGAAGAAGAAGAAGAAGAAATAACAACAACAACAACAACAACAGCAAACAACAAGCAACAAACAACAACAACCTTATCCATGCCATTGGTTTAATTACTGTAATTAAATTTACAAAAACAACAACAACAACAACAGCAGCAACAACAACAACAGCAACAACAACAACAACAACAACAACAACAACAACAACAACAACAACAACAACAACAACAACAACAACAACAACAACAACAACAACAACACGTATAATTAGTAATAGAGGAGGTGGGGGAGTTGCAGCCGATTTCGTACTCTGTTTGAAGTTGGCTGTGTTCCAGAGCCAGAGACTGACTGCTCGTTTCCATGTCCGCTATGTTGAGCCAACAGTTGGCTCTTGATTTTCGCAACTTTGTCTTCATTGTATATTCCTGAAGAAAAGAGCGACAAAAAATTCAGGACTTCCCCCACATGCAAGTAAGGAAAATGTGTGTCATTTTGTCTGACAAAAAGAAGCTATTATGCAACAACAAAAAAAGTAAGCATGTGTAGCTTTTGGTCAAATTTTCTTGTCACGAGGCATGCGTTAGACAGTTTCTCTATTTTCATGTTGTGAAAGATGTTCTGTAAACCTCTTTTTGCATCGAAATTCAACTGCTTCAGCAGCTGCGGGAGGGTCGGCCGTCGCACGTCTTCAGCGTCCATGAGAGCGTTTCTACGCCAATACTACTGCCCTCATTCGGGACAATCTTGATTTCTTGCTCATTAGGGCGTATGTATGCTTGGGGCAGCTTTTTCTCCAGTAAACTTCCAGCGTTCGCGTGCGTGAAGATTTCGTGGACCTGCCGTAGTTTTCGGTACATATGTACCTTTTCTTTGGGACAAAGATTTGCCATATCAGACTCAAGTCAGGACAAAAGCAAGTCATTTAGACTGACCGGTTGAACAGACTGTTGATTCTGACCAGCTGACACAAAACTGCCTTGTGATCAATACAGATGGAATTTTTTTTTGCCGTGCCCCTCTCGTGATACCCTTTTCTCGTCCTGGCAAGAGGAAGAGCACCTTTTGTGATCGTACCGATGAACATTGCAACGATGTGTGTCTTGTGTTTGAGACTCTCAAGGAGCCACGCGTCAGTGCAGGTGGGGCAAGCATGTCAGATTCATCCGACGATGAGGACAGCGCACCTCGCCGCAGAAAGGAAAGGTCCAACAGTGGTGATTCGAGTGATTCCAGCGACTACAGTGACACAGCGCGACCACAAAGGGAACGGAAGAAGGAGGAGGTGAACGTTGCAGTTGATCCAGATATATTGGTCAGAACCATCCATGATTCCCTCTTTGACCTCTTTTCAATGTCTGTTTCTCTTGGCAATATTGCATCAAGTGAAGTATTCAACACAAGTATCCTACTATTCTTACAATTCTCTTATCGCCCCTTCTTTCTGCTTAAAGTTTTCTTGACACGTGAGAGTAAAGAAACCAGAAAACCTTCAGTTGTCTGTCGGTTGAAAACCTTCTGTCTTGTTGATGGGCAGGACTGGGAGAAAAGCGGTTTGACCACTGCCGCCGATATGTCAGAGAATCGCAATTTTTGGTCCTGTCGTGGCTGTGCATCCCTTTCCAAAAGTGTTTGTGTTACATTAAAAGTGTAATATTATGAAATATATATTATATTTGTATTTATATAAAGGAACTACTTCATGTTATGTTCTGTTATGCCATGGCATGTCATGTTTTGTTGTCTTGTATTGTCTTGTGCCATGTAGCATCAGACTCACATGTTACGTTAAGTTATATTATGTTGTGCTATCTTATGCTCTGTCATATGTTACTTTACATGTTGTTATATGTCACGATGTTCTGTTCTGTTCTGTCAACTTATTATTATCGCGTGTTATGTTATCTTATTCTATGTCATTATTATGTCATATGTTGCCTGCAGGGTGTGTTGGAAATGTATGGCCAAGAACAGTGACCGCCTGGCCAAGTGTCGCTTATGCGGCAAACTGCCGAATGACGACGTGCGCAAACAGGCCTTAAAAAGCGAGGTCTCTCTCTCTCTCTCTATCTATCTGTCTATCTATCTCTCTCTCTCTCTTTCTTTCTTTCTCTCTCTCTCTCTCTCTCTGTCTCTCTGTCTCTCTCTCTCTCTCTCTCTCTTACATACAATATTGGATTAATATGGCCGTAATGAGGATAAAGAGTGGGACGAAGGACCTATGTAGAAATAAAATGTATGACCAAATAGTGTCGATAAACAATGTACATGTGATATGAGTAGATAGGTAGATAGATAGATAGATAGATAGATAGATATAGATAGATATACATGCATATATAATATAACATAACACACCAAAGAACTAGTCAATTTGGCAATATATGATTGTCAAAGACTGTCATTTGTGCCTGTGTTACGCATCTATGTGTGTCAACAATTTTTTTCTGTGCATGTGTACTGTGTATGTGTGTATATGTGCATTTGTATGTGTATTTGTGTTTGTTTGTGTACTTCAGCCACCTCAATGTGTGTGTGTATGTCTATGTGTATCTGTTTGTATAGTGAGCCATCTCAAATGTGTACGGATATATATGTGTGTATATGTGTATATGTTTGTGTAGTTGAGCTATCTAAATGTGTGTGTGTGTATGTCTATGTCTATGTCTATGTGTATGTCTATGTGTATGTCTATGTGTATGTGTATGTGTGTGTATGTGTACGTGTATGTGAATGTGAATGTGTATGTGTATGTTTATGTGTATGTGTATGTGTATGTGTATATGTTTGTGTAGTTGAGCTATCTCAATGTGTATGTGTATGTCTATGTCTATTTGTATCTGTATCTGTTTTTGTAGTGAGCCGTCTCAATGTGTATGGATATGTGTGTGTATGTGTATGTATATGTGTATATGTTTGTGTAGTTGAGCTATCTCAATGTGTATGTGTATGTGTATGTGTATGTGTATGTGTGTGTATGTGAATGTGTATGTGAATGTGTATGTGTATGTGTATGTGTATGTGTATGTGTATATGTTTGTGTAGTTGAGCTATCTAATGTGCATGTGTATGTCTATGTCTATTTTTATGTGTATCTGTTTTTGTAGTGAGCCATCTCGATGTTTATGGATATGTGTGTGTATGTGTATGTATATGTGTATATGTATGTGTAGTTGCGCTATCTCAATGTGTATGTGTATGTGTAAGTGTATGTGTTTGTGTATGTGAATGTGTATGTGTATGTGTATGTGTATGTGCATGTGTATGTGTATGTGTATATGTATGTGTATGTGTATGTGTATGTATATGTGTATATGTTTGTGTAGTTGAGCTTATCTCAATGTATGTGTATGTCTATGTGTATGTCTATGTCTATATCTATGTCTATGTCTATATCCATGTCTATGTCTATGTGTATGTGTATGTGTATGCGTAGTTAAGCCATCTCAAAGACAAGCGAAAAGGCAAGGGGAAGGTCATGCATGACCATTCACAAGGTCAATAGATAGATATATATGTTTGTATCTATCTATCTATCTATCTATCTATCTACCTACCTACCTACCTACCTCTATCTATCTATCTATCTATCTACCTACCTACCTACCTACCTATCTACCTATCTATCCATCCGTCTATCCATCTATCTATCTATCTATCTATCTATCTATCTATCTATCTAGCGTCCGTTCGCAGATTGAGCAACGCCCTTGACACTCTGGAACAGACTAAGAAAGCCATTCAGACCTCGCCTGGTAATACAATACAATACAATACAATACAATACAATATAATGCAATACAATACAATACAATACAATACAATATAATGCAATATAATGCAATAAAATACAAAGAACAGACCAACAAAGCCATTCAGACCTCGCCTGGTAATACAATACAATACAATACAACACAATACAACACAATACAATACAATACAATACAATACAATACAATATAATGCAATACAATACAATACAATACAATAAAATAAAATAAAATACAATAAAATACAATGAACAGACCAACAAAGCCATTCAGACCTCGCCTGGTAATACAATACAATACAATACAATACAATATAATATAATGCAATACAATACAATACAATACAATATAATGCAATAAAATACATTGAACAGACCAACAAAGCCATTCAGACCTCGCCTGGTAATACAATACAATACAATACAATACAATACAATACAATACAATACAATATAATGCAATACAATACAATACAAGACAATATAATGCAATAAAATACAATGAACAGACCAACAAAGCCATTCAGACCTCGCCGGGTAATACAATACAAGACAATACAATACAACACAATGCAATGCAATACAATACAATACAATACAATACAATAAAATAAAATACAATGAACAGACCAACAAAGCCATTCAGACCTCGCCTGGTAATACAATACAATACAATACAATACAATACAATACAATGAACAGACCAACAAAGCCATTCAGACCTCGCCTGGTAATACAATACAATACAATACAATACAATACAATACAATGCAATAAAATACAATGAACAGACCAACAAAGCCATTCAGACCTCGCCGGGTAATACAATACAAGACAATACAAGACAATACGATACAATACAATACAATACACAATACAATACTATACAATACAATACAATACAATACAATACAATACAATGCAATATAATGCAATAAAATACTATGAACAGACCAACAAAGCCATTCAGACCTCGCCGGGTAATACAATACAATACAATACAATACAATACAATACGATACAATACAATACAATACAATACAATACAATACAATACAATAAAATACAATACATAGAACAGACCAACAAAGCCATTCAGACCTCCCCGGGTAATACAATACAATACAATACAATACAATCGTATCGTATTGTATTGTATTGTATTGTATTGTATCGTATCGTGTTATATCGTATTGTATTGTATTGCATTGTATTGTATTGTATTGTATTGTATTGTAGTATTGTATTGTATTGTGTTGTGTTGTATTATTGTATTGTATTGTATTGTATTGTATTGTATTTTATTGTATCGTGTTGTATCCTATTGTATTGTATTGTATTGGATTGGATTGTATTGTATTGTATTGTATTGTACTGTATTGTATTGTATTGTATTGCGTTGTATTGTATTGTGTTGTACTGTATTGTATGGTATTGTATTGTATTGTATTGTGTTGTATTGTATGTTGTGTTGTATTGTATTGTATTATATTGTATTGTATTGTATCTATCGTATCGTATTGTATCGTATTGTATTGTATCGTATTGTATTGTATCGTATTGTATTGTATCGTATTGTATTGTATTTTATTGTATTGTATTGTATTGTATTGTATTGTGTTTGCTGTATTGTATTGTATTGTCTTGTATTGTCTTGTCTTGTATTGTATTGTATTGTATTGTATATTTATTGCATTGTATTATATTGTATTGTGTTGTATTTTGTTGTATTGTGTTGTATTGTATTGTATTGTATTGTATTGTCGTGTCTTGTCTTGTGCTGTGCTGTGTTGTATTGTGTTGTATTGTATTGTATTGTGTTATTGTATTGTATTGTATTGTATTGTATTGTGTTGTGTTGTATTGTGTTGTGTTGTATTGTGTTGTGTTGTGTTGTGTTGTTTTGTATTTTATTGTATTATATTGTATTATATTGTATTTTATTGTGTTGTATTGTGTTGTATTGCATTTGTATTGTATTGTATTGTATTGTAATGTATTGTATTGTATTGCATTGCATTGTATTGCATTGTTTTTTAACGTATTTCATTGTATTTTATTTTATTTTATTGTATGTATCACATTTCCAGGCAAACGGCGTAGACCAAAAGACGACCTCAGCTTGCCCCTAGCAAATGGTAGTAACGGCTTAAGCGTGGCCATTGCGGACATCCGGAAAAATTTCGAGCCGGACATTCCTCCCCCTCCTCCGTCCACCGTGGAGAAGGTGGCGGAGGATGTGCCGCCAGGCAGCCCAGGCAGCAAGGGGCGAGCGCAGACTCGAACCACCCCGCTCAAGGCCAGGTAACCCGGGGCAGTAAGACGAGAAGCGAAGGCAGCGAAAAATTTCGCGGTATTTTTCGCGGTGTTTGCGGTGGGTTTTCCGAAAGTTTCCGCATTTTCCCAGGTAGCTTTCGGAAGTCACCGCCGGAAAAGTCGCGAAAGTTTCGCCAAAATATCACATGAGAGGGAGAAGGAGGGTATGCAAAGCAGCCCAAGCAAATGGGCGAGCACAGACTCGAACCTGCCCCCCGCTCAAGGCTAGGTAACCCTGCCGTGTCCTACCACTAGATCTATCGGCCACCACCACGAAATTTGGTCAGGTTACCGACTAAATCTCATATGCGACGCGCCAAATTTGACGTGTTTTGCGGGCGCTCGCCGGCCCGGCTAGCGTGAAAACACGTCAAATTTTGGGCTTGTCGCATGTTGTACTATACTAACGGAGAAATGCTGAGATTGACCATTGATGAATTTTGCATCTTGCATGCTTTCAACAACAGCTGTGTGCGGATGCCCCACGGCCTAAGCTGATCTCTTCTGGTTTTTCTTTCTTTCTACCTTTTTTTTACTTGCTTACTATTTCTTTTTCTGCTGCTCGTTCAGGCTCATGCCAGACCAGGATGCATGTATGTATGTATGTATGTATGTATGTATGCATGCATGCATGCATGCATGCAATTTATGCATATTTGCTGATATCATATATATATATATATATATATACAGCTGTCACCGAAGACCAAGCTCAAACGAAGTAGATAGATAGATAGATAGATAGATAGATAGACAGACAGACAGACAGACAGATAGATAGATAGATAGATAGATAGATAGATAGATAGATAGATAGATAGATAGACAGATAGACAGACAGACAGCTAGACAGCTAGAAAGAAAGATAGATAGATAGATAGATAGATAGATAGATAGATAGATAGATAGATAGATAGATAGATATATAGATAGATAGACAGATAGATAGATAGATAGATAGAGAAAGCGCACACTATGCCCATGCCCCCTCCGACAGTAGAAATCTATATCTATGCCTGTATCTTATCTTATCAAATAACGCAGGCTCCTGCCCTCGACCAAGGTCAAGCGAAGTTCCACCGTGCCTGTGCCTGCAC
>WBZZ01004182.1:65000-80000 GCA_019918135.1 Paulinella micropora | reverse complement strand
TTTGGGAATTTACAAGTCCAACAACCCGACCGAACTATCCGTTTATGACTGTTTACTTGAAGACTCGCGACACTATCCGTTTGAGAACGGGAGACCTCACAATTTACTGTCTATACTGGATCGTACGTTGCACCCAAGCCTGCAATGAGTTCGAAATTATGTAAATAAACGAAGTGACCTCTCTACTATTTACTTGTATTTCACCTGCTCACTCAGAGTCAGGACTCAAAGCAGCCATAGAGTTCGTTGTATCTGCCTACTTTAAGAGTTGTATACAAACTCACAATTCGAATTTTCTTTCCATTCAAGAGAAAACTACACACACAGAGTTGGTGTGTTCTGTGCACAGATCGATTTGGAAAGACCCTCTCTTTCAGGAGTGGCTATACAACAACGTATTAGGACAGTGGTAACCAAAAACACATATGTCTCGACAGACCGCTCACCTGCCGTTGCATTTTTGTGTCCCTCCTTTGCCCTTATACACACTATGCAGTCAACCAACACAGTATGTGTTTGGTTTTATCGTTTTAGGGTCACCCCCTACTTACAGAGTGGAGAACACCTCTTCCACTGCACCTCGCTCTCTTCAGCTACTGCTCTGCGTTCTGGCTTGCTCCTGGTACGTCTACATGTGGAACCAGTCACGACAAGACGACCCAGCATCAAAATACAACGAGCACAAACAACGTTGCCTGGACTTATATCCCATCTTGGGCTCCCGTACAGACACTCTACGTACAGGCAAGAGGTTTCAGAAAGAAGTCAAGATTGGCAAGACTGCTCGCCTCCATACTGACCTTCCACGTATACAAACCGTGCAGTTTATTTACGATTTACTGACCAGCTACGTTGATGATGCACGAGACATTCTTCGGGAAATTCATAAGGATAAGGCTACCTGGTTGCTACAGGTCCCCATTGCCCCTCAAGCCAGCCTAGACCTCCTTTGTAACCCAGATTGGACAGACGCTGAGGTCTACGCCCAGTACCTGGGACCTACTGGATCGTTGGCAGCCGCAGAGACGCTCTGGCACGACATTGGCCACGTCATCCCCGTAGGAGCTTTTCACAACTACTACCAAGTCACCGCTCCCACTGTCGGATTGACGAGGTCACTCCAGACTGGTCCGACAACTCTGCAGTCCACCGGACGTTCATCTGCGACTACGACCCGTTCGAGCCACCCTTTGACGTCTTCGACTCCTGGAACAGCTACGCTGACTTCACCAACGCCGATACTACCCTCAGCCCTGACATCTGCAGTCACGCCGACACTTCGAACACCCACGTCTGATCAAACCGTTTTCGCAGGCGGATTAGCAGTCAACTATCACATCGCCAACGCCATTATGCACGCCATCAGTAATGTTAACGAGTGGGGAGATAGAGTTACGGTCACCATCATGGACGCCTGTTGGTACCGCTTCGTCTGCGTCACCGACTCAATCCAGCAAGTTTAGAGTTCGCTGTCCCTCATTTGGCTGCTATTCATTCGCGACCTTATCCATGGCTGTCTGGACAAACGCGACTTATACAAGTCAGCTCTCCAAACTCTTGATCTACGACGTTCTCAGAACGAACAACTTTTGGTGTACATCCATCGGTGTATTACGTTTTACGAGACCACACATGCAGCTGGCGTGAGCATCTGCGACGGAAATCAGGTTGAGGACTTGGGCCGTATGCTTACCCTGATGGAACGCGACCGATGGAATCAGCATTCGGACCAAGTCCTACTCACGTATGGCGTTGGCTGGCCGCGCAATCTGAATGACCTCCTCCCTTGGGCCAGGACCCTCGACCCAAACGTTATGCAGGAATACCGTCTTGGGATGGAGACTCCGGTCTGCACCGACATCAAAGATCCATCTACATACAAACGGGTCTCTGTTTGTCCAAGACGTCAGCAGCTCCGGCAAGTAACGACTACTGAGGCGAACACCAACACTAACCGCCCCGCTTGGCAGAAACGTTAGGCGGACGCCATGGCAATGACTCAGACGGCTCCTCTACAGACGTCGACTCGCCAGGTCAAGCGCTTGAAGACCGACCCACCGGGTATCTCGTCGAGACAGATCGATCGAAAACTTTTTACGGGCCTACCATGCACCTACTGCAAGGAGCACAACAACTTCTTGAAGAAGGGCCAGCTCCCCAAACATTCGTTTGAAGAGTGCAAACTACGCCAACAGCGTCGTCGAAGCGACGGGCAGCCATCCGCGGCCGCCGCTCACAACACTCCGCGCGCCTTCCACATGACTACCCGGTCCTCCTCCGGTGGTATCAACGTCCTCGCCTCTCGAATCGCGACAGCCCCAACAGTTGTCACTGGATGTGTTTGGGTCGCCAAACATCCTCTCAACCGGCCATTTATCGGCAAGACTACATGCGCTTTGGATTCAGCCTGCAACTGTAAAGGCGTCGCTCGCTTATCGTGGGTTCTACAACACGGCTTTACGATCCGGCAGCTGCCGCCTGTGGCAGCACGCTCATCCGTCGGCATCGACGCAGTCCTCACCGACGGCATCGAACTCTTTGTTTCCGCTGGCCCAACGTCGCCGCTTCATGCAATTACCGTTTATGTGTCGGCTCACCTGCCCGATCGCGTGGATCTACTCTTCGCCAACGAGGTGACCGCACAGATCAACTTCTCCATCGACGAGGCCCAGAGGATCAAGCCAACGGACTACATCCCTTTGAAGCCCATACCAAGACAGATCGTCTACGAGACGGAATTTCATCTCTTCGATGAGCCACTTCAGGTGGGCGACCGTCAACTAGCAACCATCAGCTGTGACTTCTGCCCGGAGACTCTGGCTGAAATGACTTCTTACCCGACCTCCGAGATTGAAAAGATCTTCAAGCTCCGTGTTACACAACCTTCGGATTCCTACGATCTTTTGTCAACTTCGCAAGCCCACCTCTACGGCCGCAAAGTCAACCTGTTCATGTCCGAAAAGAAGAGACCATGCGATGGGAGGGTACTGTCAGATCACGACGAAGACGAAGAAGAAGAAGAAGAAGAAGAAGAAGAAGAAGAAGAAGAAGAAGAAGAAGAAGAAGAAGAAGAAGAAGAAGAAGAAGAAGAAGAAGAAGAAGAAGAAGAAGAAGAAGAAGAAATCAAATCTAGTGCCTCCAAGAAACACAAGCCATCCTCTGATCTGTTCACACATGAGGATTATTATAACGATGCCCGTGCTTGGTTGCTTATCCGACATACTCAGCGGGCCGACCCGAGACGCAGTCCGACTGTGCGATCTCTCTCTTTCGGATCATCTTCATCATCATCTTCATCGTCATCGTCACCGCCATCGTTGATGCAGGCTTCATCCTCATCATCGACAGCATCTTCACCTACCACATCCGCTGCATCGGCCCTTGGCCAACCATCGGCCCCTGCACCTGGCACACCGCAATCGTTCCAGAATGCGCTGGCTAACCCTCCGTCGTTACAAGCTCCAGTTGTTCCTCTAACATCTAGTCACAACTATCAACAGAGTAGGCGGCGCTCTTCAAGCAAACGCGAACGCTCAACATCACCGGTACCATTTCTCCTTGCTCCCAAGTTCCGCCAGCCTCGCCTCCGCCACCTCGGCTCACCCAACCGACTACCAGTCCAGTCGCCGGGTTGAGTAAAGCATTTACGAGAGCACATACCAGCGCCCGCCGGAGGGCAGCTCGCGCATCTCCTGGCCGTTCGACAGCTGCGTCCAGGTCTTCATCGACCTCTGCGACAAATACGGCCGCAACGCCAGCCCAACCGCAGGCACCTACAACATCTTCTAGTAGTTCGTCCTCCTCGTCCAGCTCGTCGTCGGTACCTGCGGCAAGCCCAGCTAGGGTGCGAGCCCTATCCTGGGCGACCCACTCCCCGGTCCAAGGAGGCCCTCAAGTCACATACTCGCTAAGCCCACTTGGACTATACAGGACTCGCACTCCCACCGCCGAAGACCGCGAAAAGGTGGGACCACGAACCCAGCTGGCACAGAGAGAAGCAATGACGCCGATACCACCTCCACCTCTTTCCCCTCCAGCAGAGGGTTATGTCCGGATCAGCCCTACGAGATCGAGCCACCCTTGGTCGGGATTCTCCAACTTCACGGACATGCCAGCCCACCAATTGGAAATTCAAAAAGCCTATGGCACCAACGGCTCCCCATGCATGGACAAGGAACTCTACATTGTTCGAGACATTTTCGCCACGTTTTTCCCGACAGCGGCCATGACCATGATTCCAGGCACTCACCCGCATTGCCGTCATCTGGGATACTGGATCCCAAAGCATTTTACTCTCAACCAAGGCCTATGGCCGGACTCTACAATGGTGCATTTACTACGCTTCCCGTCCTGGCCAAGTACGAGTCTTCTCACCATCTTTGCCTTCGGACGGATGCTAGCCAAATAGGCATCGGGGGTGCCCTTCACACTCAGACTGGCCCTGACCGCGACGCCCCGGTTATCCAATACTTTTCTTTCAAGTTCACAGACACGCAAACCCGCTGGGCGACCTACGTGCGAGAAGCCTATGGCGTAATTTACGGAGTTCAACGGTACCGCTACTGCATCGATGCCAGCGACCACGAACTCACTATCGTCACCGATCATCGGCCACTCTTGTGGTTATGGCACGCTCGCAGCCCCATGGTCGTCGGGTTCTGGAAAATCTTCAGGCGATCCGCTTTAAGGTTGAATACCTCCCCGGTAAACAAAACCTCCTTCCGGACGGATTGTCCCGTGTCCCCTGCATAAGCCCAGGCGCCCCGACTCTCATCGGTGAAGCCGAAGCCACCCTACAGCTCCTCGCAACCATTCCACTGCCCAAAGCAGGCTCTACTCTCTGGCTCGCCGTCGAAGGCACACATGCCGCTTTGGAAACGAAACTCAAGTCTCTCTCCTGCCGCATCATCCGCGCTGGCCCAACACTACGAAGCAGTCAAGCCCCGTGGGACTTAGCTATTGTCATCCCCTCCGCTGAACGCTCTCCGGCCGTCGCGCGTGACATGTTCGCCCTTCGTAAGCCATTTGCCCTGCTCATGCCGCAAGGCCTTGTCCACTGCGTCCCGGACGATACACTCCCACAGGAGGCCGTCGAGACGTGTCGTAAGATTTTATTTCTTGACGACAACTTAGTGAGTGTGGCTAGTCTCTGGCCTCGGCATGGAACAACATTATATATACCCTCTTGTTGCTACTTCTCACGCTCCTCGCGTCACGCGCCAACAAATCATGGACGCACAATGACAAGACACCCTTACAGCCCCTCTCTGGACCGATGACGTCTCTACCGTCTCCGCCGGATCAAGAGAATTGACCCTTCGTCAGGGCCTTGCCGTCCTCGCCGACGCCAAACAGTCAACACTGAAGATCTACGTTCCAGAAGAGCTGCGCCGCCCGCTGATCAACTGCGCCCACTTGATGCAGAATCACGCCAAAACGCCGACACTCGTGCCCTTCATCAAGGAGCGCTATAATTGGTTCCGTACTGACGGCACGGATATTATGCACGCTGATGTCCTCGCCGCCCTCCGCGACTGCCACTTTTGCCAACTGGTCCACGCCCGCCTCACCCTCAACCATGGCCGCTACTCTTCGCTGAAGTGGAGCAGCCAAGGTCAAGGCATCGGCATCGATCATATGCACGTCGGCATTCCGTGCGTTGTTTTTCAGTATATCCTGACGATCATCGATCTCTTCTCAGGATTTCTTCACTTCATCCCCTGCATCTCTACACAGCCGAAGAAACAGTTGAGATCATCCTCAACCGATGGGCATACATTTTTGGTTTTCCGGAGTCCATCCTCTCCGACTACCACAGCTCATTTGTAGGTACATTAGCCAAACGCTTCTGCAGTGAGGCCGGCCTCTACTGGCTGACCACCGCACCCTACTCACACCACCAGCTCGGCTTCGTGGAATACCGGCACAAGGCGATCCGCACCGCAATTCAATCTCTACCCAAGGCAGACAAATCGAACTGGCCTAGCATCATCCCGTCCCTCTCCTTCGCCCAGAACACCTATGAACCTATGTGTCCACGGCTACAGGTACAACCGCCTTTGAGGGTATGTTGGCACGCAAACCTCGGTGCACACGTGCACTGGACTTTTTCGATCCTCGGAGATCATTACTGCCCGCGCCTCCGCCTCAAGCGCCGCTCTCGACGCTTCCTCTACGCTTTCGCTTCAATCTTCAGAACAGATCGAACTACTACGCCGCGCTCGCGCTGCAGTCACGGCGTATATCAGCACGTACACAGACGTCGCTCGCGCCCGATCTGTTGCTCAGAAGAACAAGGGCCGCCGCAAACTTACGGCCGTTAAGGAGTGGAAGGTTGGCGACACCGTCACCGTCTACCGCCCTAAACCCTCAAAGCAAGGCATCTCCGCCTCGTCTGTTCTTCAGTTCGACGGCCCCTACACGATTTTAGAGCAGATCAACTCTAACTGCTTTAAGCTCCGCCACCTCAAGACCAATAGGATATTGAAACGGATCGACCGTTCACACCTTTCTCCGTACACCGCCCCCACTGATGGCGTCGCCCCGCTCAACCCAGTCGCAGTGGACGACTATGATGACGACACTGTCAACTACACCACTGGTGAAGTCGTTGCTTTCATCGACCGTAACCAAGTCAAACTTGGCACTGTTTTGGACGAGGATCCGGAAGACGAGGAGGATGACCTCGTGGTCCATCAGCTTGGTATCACTTCGGACACCAACCCTCTCTTCCGCCCCATCTACGAAGACACAAAGGACAAAGCTACCATTCACAGCTGGAGTAAACCCCTGGCTTTCTGGAAGCCCCTCCTCTTCGATATCACCAACGATCAAGTCGTTCATCGACACATCGCATGGCGTCCCGTCAAAAAGATCAAGGACAAAGGCCGGCTCTCCGCTAAGTTAAACGTTCTTAAGCGTCTTCGAGGTACTCTCATCACCGGCGAATCCTTCCCGCTTCATGTCTTCCAGAAGGGCAAGCAAGCTCAGTCCAAGGAGTAGCCACCCCCTATCACTCTCACGTGGGTTTTACCCATCGTAATGGCTTCACCCCCCCCCCCCCCCCCCCCTCCGCCCAGCGCTTTTCCCACTTGAACCGTCATCGTCCCTAGAAATATTACGCCATGACCGGCGTACTCATGTAAGTCCTTGATCGCCTCTTGTGCCTGCAGGTCAACGATTATTCTCACCGAACTTGAACCCCTCAGTGGTTATATCGGCACGGCATACTTGGTGCTTCATTGGTTCATCTCGGCTTTGTGATCCCGGCCACCTAATTTTCTATGGCTCGACATCGCCTTCCGATATCACCGCTCGCTACTGCGCCTCAATTGTCCCACTCCTGCTGCAAATTTTGGATATCCGGCCCCGGCTGATCATCATCCGCATTGCGCAAGTATAGACGCACCACTCTTCTACTCTCCAATGGTTTAAGAGATTCACCCACCTCTCTTTTTCCTTTTGACATTTTTTTTTGTGAGATAAAATACTTCGTTCGTTAATCACTCGTTTTGTACGCAACTCAACTCAACCGTTAGGTCTGGGGGGGGCAGCTATCAGACTGAGCACCTTAACGACCGGCCAAAACCTTTACCGTTGATAAGACACTCTTTTTGACCGGTTCATTAGATTCTCCTCTGCACGACGTTCCGATTTCACTAACTGGTTTTCGATTTCGTTCAGAAATGATTTCAAACGATCAGTTCAAAGTTCTTTTTATAATAGCTATTGCCATTTTCCCCATCCGTATTACCTTTTCCCCCGATTTCCCGTGAAACACGTTTTACGGTAAATTTTAGGACAAGGAAATACACCGAAGAACGCAATACTTTCCGTTCCCAGTCATTTTCGCCTAGAGGCTTCCCAAATCAATTTGGGAATTTACAAGTCCAACAACCCGACAACTATCCGTTTATGACTGTTTACTTGAAGACTCGCGACACTATCCGTTTGAGAACGGGAGACCTCACAATTTACTGTCTATACTGGATCGTACGTTGCACCCAAGCCTGCAATGAGTTCGAAATTATGTAAATAAACGAAGTGACCTCTCTACTATTTACTTGTATTTCATCTGCTCACTCAGAGTCAGGACTCAAAGCAGCCATAGTGTTCTTATTAAGAGTTCATTGTATCTGCCTACTTGAAGAGTTGTATACAAACTCACACTACTGGCAACTGACTCCCGTATATCATGTCACGGTGGTGACTTGTAGGCGCAGACACTAGCATGATAGGTAAACTAGTATGCGACGGGTGACCTCAGTTTCGAGTCTTATCATCTACCCCTATACTAGTGACACTGGGTGACAGTAATGTATAGATGAGCTATATCTCAGGCTAGTCAAAATATGGTTATACCCGTTTCTATAAATTGTGGGGATAAATATACCCACTCAGAGTCGGTCCACAGCTGCCACTCGGATTGGCAATGATTGTTCTGATACGGGATCTAACCGCATAACCCGGTTAAATACATGGAGCTTAACGTGGAGATGACTATTAGTTATTGTACCAACCTATTACCTAACACTCCCCCTGATTACTTTAGATTAGGTACAAACTGTGACATAATTAAAGATAATCCGTCAAGTCTGTGGAAGTATGTATTAGACAAAAATGATGAAAAATTAAATTATTATTACACCTATCGACTATGGCACTCCCTCACACTCTCGTAGAAGTAGATACATCGGCTCCGCTAACAGGGTTGTCTCATTCAAAGCTATGCCCCGGCCCATAGCATAGGTTCGCGTGACTCGCGCACCTTAGTCCCTTGTTAGCAGTGTGACGTCGGTAGAAGAGCTCTCGCACCACTCAAGTGTTATCCCTTAATCTAACTACTGCCTTCTCAGGAACGGGAATTATTTCTAATTTATTACAAGGGGAGACTCTAACTTATAGCAATATATTCGGCCATAGTATGATAACTGTCGGTTGACAAATATGAGTTGATCCCAAGTAAACAAGCTTGAATTAGAAATATATGCTCTAAATGTAACCATAGCATATAAAGTATAACCATCATGCATAATTTATAAAAAATTTAATGAAGTGACCGGGAAATTATCATCCCGGTATGCATTGTCAGGTTCCCTGAAATGTTGACAAAACCTATGATAAAACATCAAATGAGCGTAAATTTTGCGTTAAATTCGCAAACCCGTGATAAACCCGTCTGCACACACCGGTACGACTTCATGAAATGAGAAATGCACGGAAATGATAATTTTGCAGAGTGACATGAAGGCTATGGATAAGATGAAAGCAAAAACACACATATATATGATGCACATATAATAATAGATCATTAAGAACAGGTATGATACTTACTATATAGCCGAACAAGCATGGCATATATATCACATACATTACAGATAATGATTATGTCAATATCAACGCTAGCACGATAGCGATTCACATAGATCAGCCACATAACAGCAAACAAACATGCTGGGCCATGAACATCATACAAAAGCAGTTATGAGCATGCCTGTTCCCTGCCTGAAGCACCTGCTTGTAATATGTATGTAGTCATATAGATAAACATGTAACCAAGGAACAACTTATGACAACATTATGAACTAGTTGTATGTTGAACGCGCAACATTACCAACATTACATCAGAAAACATCAACATGAAGATAATAACATTAAGGTTGCATCCTAGCGTTACTTACCTAATTAAATCTGACGGTTGTCATAGTATACAAGCATATGCCGAGAAATATGAGCGATCCGATCACATCGACAACTATGTCTACAATTTAGTTACATTGACAGAACTAGAACCATAGTAACTAGTTTCTTGATGGCCTAAATTGGGTCTAATTAGTTTACGATCTATATGTCAGGCCTTCACTATTATTGTAACTATTACTATGACGTTAACTTCGATTAAGTCTATATAACAAAGTAGACCATCGACACATGCGATATAATCTAAATTTCATGTATAAACTTCTAATGTCGCAATAAAAGAAAATAATAGTGGTGGCTCTCTCTCCCCCTCACTTTTCGGAGTGAAATGTAGCAAAAGTGAGTTTAGTTGATAAGTATTTAGACATTAAAGGAGACGAAAGCAAAATACACAAACAATGAAAATAAAACAAACAATAATGTCATATAACGCATGGTGTGGAATGCATGATACAACAAGTGAAAACTATTCGATCGGCATCTTTACCGCGACGTGCCCGGAGATTGGCGAAAATTGCGTAAGTGGAAGAGATTTAGTCAGATAATCCGCCACATTCTTCTTAGACGCAATCTTGTACAACTGCACGGACCCTGCACGGCACCTGTCGACTAAGTAATGAAAACGCACCGCAATATGCTTAGTACGGTTTTCACCTAATCCACGAGCTGACAATCAAATAGCTCCGGAGTTATCCTCTACTATCGGGATGGTTCCCAGCGAATAACCCCTGTCTTCAAGCACCTTCCGAATGGCCTCTGCTTCCCTAACAGTCTCGTTAGCGGCTATAATCTTGGCCTCGACAGTCGAGTTAGCCACGACAGACTGTAATTTGGAGAAAACTGAAATCGGGTTCATATGGCAGAAAAAGATGAAACCATTGCGGGACTTCCTATCCTCCTGATGAGAAGCAAAATCGGAATCACAATACCCAAACACGAACATGCAGTATCGCCCAGTCTACGTGGAGCCGATCACTCATCCGGACGGCACTGTTTCAGAAGGACCGACGCACCTACAATGGACGCGGCCTCTCAACTCCTGGAAGAAGATGACACTCGACAGCGAGAACGATCATGTCGTACATCGGAACATCCAGTTCAAGCCGAACTCCAGCAACAAGTCTAAGGGCTACATCATCCCCGACCAACTAAACGTTTACGCAAACTTTACAACGGTAAGAAGTACGAATTTCATGTCTTCAAGACTTTGAAGTCGAAGTAGACTCTCACGTGGTTTTATTTTTTGAATCCTCGGCGGACTCTTTTTTACCACTTAACCCCCACTCAACAAGTTAGTGTCTTCTACAAGCTTGTATGATAGTAATATTCTCATACCTTGATTGGAATCAGCTAAGGCAGGTCACACAATGATATTACCGCTTTGAACACGTAGTGATAGTGTTGGCCCTACGCTCATATTAATTATGTATGTTTGGTATACTATATGTCCTGCCTCTGCATGTTGATAACTACCTTGATCATTGCGCTGACACATATACGCACGCACATAATCGAGCATTGATCTACATCTGCAATCTTTTTGATTCATTTTCTTTTTATACTTATTAACATATCAATCGGTCAATCATCTGTTACGATTCGTTTCGATCGCAACTCCAACCTACCGTTATGGTCTTGGGGGGGGGGGGGGGGGGCAGTTATCGGAATGAATACCCTACCGGACCGAATTATCAATATTGTTTTAACTTTCTTCAAGTTTATACTTCAAGTTTACACTTCTATTTTTAGTTCCGTTACTTCATTTTTCCGTTTATTTATCAACTGTCATAACTTGTAGTTGTTACGTTTTCAACTGCTGTTAACACATCAATTTATTTCCCTTTACCGGTAAGCTTTTTAGAAAAATGTTAACTATTGCCTTTTTTCCCCATATCTACCCTTTATTTCCCTAGATCGCTTTTCCGGTCCCAGTCATAGGAAATAATAGTGATAGGTAAAAATAGGCATCTACACCAGGTAAAGTGGCAGTCTTCCGTCCTTTTTACATTGTTTTTTCCCAGACTGACTTGAACAACTCCAACTGGTACACAACTCATATTCCACGGACTTGAAATATTCTCGTTAGTTCTCAGAATTTGTATTGTTTCGCAAGGGACAAGTAGTCTGTCAAGTGAGCTTACTGAATAAACTGAAATTGACCGTCCCAGTGTCTTGTGGTACCCGGTTTCCTGACCTCGGAAGTATTTTGAGCCTACGGTCAATTGACAGCCGTGTGTGTATTCAATTCATTGCCGGTTGGTAATTTCGTCGCAGGAGGCTAGTCAAGACTTACAATCAATCAGTCCTATTAATATTGTAACGTGACTTGAACTCAGCCCGGCCCCCGCAAAATTGAAATATAAATATATACTAGGCGCGGTTCCTTATTACACAGGGCCCGGGTTGTATTGTAGTACTGAAGTCACCTGTAACTTGAAACTTTGGAGTCGGACTCTTGAAGACTCCAAAGTGATCAAGAAGCAAAAGTTGAATAGATAGAGGCCGCTGGGTCCTGGTCCACCTGGCAGGAAGCAATTTATCTAAGTTAATAACAACCAGAACTTCCCAGTCCGAGCCATTGACTCTGATGTCAAATTCAGTACCGTGATTCAAAACTCGTGGCCCTGAGTCCGCACTCCACCGGCCTATATTAATAAATCACTGTATTTAATAACTCTCAACGTGACCGGCATTGAACTTTCACTTGAAGCCGGTTTGCAGAAACTGTGCCACCGCCGCTGATCAGTTTTGTTGACGGATATACTGAGCCTGCGGCCGGCGGCGGTTATTAATGAACTTGATTGAGCTGGCCACATTGTCATGAAAATACTGAATCAGATCGGTGACTCACCGATGTCACGGTCAAGTTCTGGTCCGACTCACGTTTTCACGTTTGCCGCAGTACTGTGAATCACTTAACTTCAATTTGAGTTGATGGTGAACTTGAAGTCACACAGTGACTGTCACACAGTGACTTTCACTAAAAGTCAACTTCTGTCCGGAGTCGGTTGTAATGCCGCTACTAGTGGCAAGTATTCAACAGTCTCAAGTTTTTTACGCAAAGTCATGCAGCGACACTTTGATAAGAGAACACTGTCACGGGGAATACTGAGTGGGAACCATGATGCAAATGCTGATGCTGATGCTAATGCTGATGCTGATAATGACGGTACCGTAGCATAAGGTACTGTCCGGTAACAATGTCGAATTTTTGAAAGAATTAAGCAAGGACTATTTTAATAAAATACTTGCCACTCGTAGAGCTGAGTGGGGAGTGGGAAGCAGAAGAGATAAAATGGAAGAGATATCAAGAGATACAACAAGAGAAAACATGAAGTGTAAAAAAAAAGCAGTCACAGTTAAAGGTCATTGCAGAGACCCGATGCAGTTTAACGCCATCATGATGCCGCCGAGGACCTTACTATGTCCTCCTTCTCCTTCCGTTCTTCTTTCCATAGCTTGCCGCACCTGGTCCCAGCCCGTAGGCAAGGCGTACTCAGCCACCAGCTGCTGCAGTGGCGCCAGCATTCCGCTCGCATCCAGCCCATCTCCTAGTGCCACCAGCAACAACGGCCGCAGCCGCCGCTGTAGGCCCGCAGTCAGAGCTTCCAACACTTTTGGCCTCTGCCATGCTGCATACTCTACCAAACACAGTGCAGCGTTTCCTTCTTCCACCAGCCATTCCACAATTTGCAGATGGCCTGCGTTCACTGCCACGAGAAGCGCATTCCCTCCTGCAGTGTCAACGTGGTTGACGAGCGCTCTCCCTGCCCGGACCAGCCCTTGCACCACTTCCAAACACCCTTGCAAAGCTGCAATAAAGAGTGCAGTGTGCCCTTGCTGGTTTGCATGGTTGACATCGGCTCCTTCCCTCACTAGCCATTGAACCACTTGCAAATGCCCTTTCTCAGCTGCCCAAAAGAGTGCAGTCTGCCGTTGCTGGTTTATATGATTAACATCAGCTCCTTCTCTCACCAACCACTGGGCAACTTCCAGATGCCCTTTCAGAACTGCAGCAAAGATTGCAGTGTGCCCTTGCTGGTCTGAATGGTCGACAATTGCCCCTTGCCTCACCAGCCATTGCGCCACTTCAAAATGCCCTCCCATAGCTGCAGAAAAGAGCGCTGTGAATCCTTGCTGGCTTGCATGGTTGATATTGCATCCTTGGCTCATCAGCCATTTCGACACTTCTAAATGCCCTGAATCAGCTGCAGGAAAGAGCGCAGTGCCCCCTTGCTTGTCTGTATGGTTGACATCGGCTCCTTCGCTTACCAGCCATTGCGCCACTCCCAAATGCCCTCCCACAGCTGCAAGAAAGAGCGCAGTGGACCCTCGCTGGTCTGAATGGTCGACATCGCATCCTTGCCTCACCAGCCATTGCGTTACTTCCAAATGCCCTTGACGAGCTGCCCAAAGGAGCGCGGTGATTCCCTGCCTGTCTTCTTGGTTGACATCGGCTCCTTCGCTCACCAGCCATTGCGCCACTTCCAAATGACCTTTCTGAGCTGCAACAAAGAGTGCAGTGAATCCTCGCTCGTTTGTTTGTATGGTTGGCATCGGTTCCTTCTCTCACCAGCCATTGTGCCACCTCCAACCGCCCTTGCCGAGCTGCAGCAAAGAGCGGAGTCTCCCCGTGCTGGTCCCATGGGCTGAGGTTGGCTCCTTCTCTCACCAACCATTGTGCCAATTGCAAATGTCCTCGGTGAGCTGCACAATAGAGTGCAGTCCGTCCTTGCTGGCTTGCATGGTTGACATCGCATCCTTGCCTCACCAGCCATTGAGCCACTTCCAAATGCCCTTCCACAGCTGCAGCAAAGAGCGGGGTCTCCCCGTGCTGGTCCACATGGCCGACATTGGCTCCTTCTCTTACCAGTAATTGCGCCACTTTCAAAAGCCCTGAAAATGCTGCATGATGGAGTGGAGTCTGCCCTTCCGTGTCCACTTGATTGACATCTGCTCGTTCCCTCGAGCTCACCAGCTGCTGCACCTCTTCCCTAGCTTCCAGCTTTCCTTCCAAGGCTGCTTCAAACAGGGAGTGCTTGCTCTCAGAATGATGACTGTGTGTAGGCTTTATATCTGGCGCGTTTCTCAGGTAGAGGTCCAGACTGATCGTGCCTGCTCATGATTGCGATCCGCGAGGTACAAGCTTAAGGGTCCTTCTGAGAAGTCTAAAAAAAAAGACAAGGAATTCGAAAGCCAAAACCAGGAGAGATAAAAGGCCGAGAAACCAGGGCAGCGATTTGTAGAGAAAAGATTAGGAACGATACGTGAATAGCCAAACTAACACCAAGCCAAAATCTG
>WBZZ01004182.1:55000-57500 GCA_019918135.1 Paulinella micropora | reverse complement strand
AATAATAATAATAGTGCTTCTCTGTCAATGGCTGATGCATTTCTGCACATGCGCCTCCATCGTCTCACCCGTGAGGGGAGTACGAAGAATTGACGATAAGCTCTAATGACACCCCCGCAAGGGCAGTTCCAACACTTCCAGACGGGCCGGTATGTTCAATGAAAATACTGGTCCAGAAATAGACAGGTATGTTCAATGAAAATACTGGTGGCACCGACGGGAATCGAACTGGCGACAGGGCCCAGATGGTAGAACTTGACCACTGGGCTATCACGGTGTCCAATAATAATAATAATAATAATAATAATAATAATAATAATAATAATAATAATAATAATAATAATAATAATAATAATAATAATAATAATAATAATAATAATAATAATAATAATAATAATAATAATAATAGTGTGTATCTCCTGCCAATTGCTGAGCCAAAAGGCCATGTGCATCCAGTCCTCCATTCCATAAGGAAAGTCTCCACACCAATCGGTGGAATAAAGGAAGTGACGGCATAGAACATTACTCTAGGAGCTTTATACCAATCAGCCCATGGAAAGGACCGATGGCCTATGTACTCCCTAAATAATAATAATAATAATAATAATAATAATAATAATAATAATAATTATAATAATAATAATAATAATAATAATTATAATTAATAATAATAATAATGACAATAATAATAATAATAATAATAATGACAATAATAATAATAATAATAATAATAATAATAATAATAATAATAATAATAATAATAATAATAATAATAATAATAATAAAACCAGGAAAGGAAAAGAGAACGAAGAAACAAAGAACAGGAAAGAAAAATAAAAAACAAAACACAAAATAGAAAAGGAATAAAAAAACAAGAGCAGCAAAAAACAAGCAAACAAGCGAAACAAAGGAAACAAAAACAATACAAAAAGACAAAAACCGAGGCAGCGACAAACACTAAAAGCAAACAAAAACAAACAAACACAAGGCCAGACAGGGGCAAGGGAGACAATACTGAACAAGAGGGCAAGAGCGGAAAGCGCAAGCAGAGGTAAGACATAACCAACAATGGGCGCAAGTGAGATCAATTGACAGTCAGTGAGACAGCCCTTAAGGAAACTGCAGTACCTAACGCAATTCACTCGCACCCGGAGGGCTATCGTAGCCAGGAGGGTGGTGTGCAGAGCGTAGTAAGGCTCGACGTGGCGTACTCGCGACGCAGTTATGCCGAGTGCTGCAGTATCCATAAGGACCAGCCCAAGCCTGGCAACCTCATAGACATGCAGCCTCAAGCTAGTCGAGCCAAACCACTCCGCACCCCATCCCCCTTATAGACCAGAAGAAACTCCACAAGCCACAAGCATAAACATAAAGTAGAGCCATGCCAGAACAAGCCCAAACCTAACAGGCAGCAGCAGATAAGAAAAACGAAAAAGAAAATGAAAACAAAAGGGGAAAAGAATGAAAAAGAAATAAAGATAGTAATACTATATCTGAGGCGTACTGATGCAGCTAATGGCATATCCTCAACGGACATAAGCCTCCAATACCCTTGTTCGAGGTCCTCCACCCCCCCGTGTCAGTCTAAAGATAGTAATAGTAACAATAATAGTAATGATAATAGTAATGATAATAATAATAATAATAATAATAATAATAATAATAATAATAATAATAATAATAATAATAATAATAATAATAATAATAATAATAAATAATGATAATAATAATAATAGTAATTAATCATGTAATAATAATAATAATAATAATAATAATAATAATAATAATAATAATAATAATAATAATAATAATAATAATAATAGTAATAAAGATAAAATTAATAATAATAATAATAATAATAATAATAATTTTAGTAACTTCTTCTTCTTCTTCTTCTTCTCTTCTTCTTCTTCTTCTTCTTCTTCTTCTTCTTCTTCTTCTTCTTCTTCTTCTTCTTCTTCTTCTTCTTCTTCTTCTTCTTCTTCTTCTTCTTCTTCTTCTTCGTCTCCTTCTCCCTCTCCTTCTCCTTCTCCTTCTCCTTCTTCTTCTTCTTCTTCTTCTCCTATTAATATTGATAATAATAATAATAATAATAATAATAATAATAATAAAAGTAAAACATATATATGGTAAGGGTAAGAATACATGGTCAGAGAGAAGGAGAAGGGGATCCAAATTAGAATGAAATATTAACTGTGTCCTTAAGTTAATATCTCATCAATTTGGGTATTAAAAATAACTATTAAAAAAAAAAAAAAAAAGAGGGGATGAATAAATAAAATAATTAAATAATACATGAAAAAAAATATAAATAAATATATATAAATATAAAGATAAAGATATGAAAGGAGGGAAAAAGAGAGAGAACCTTGCTTACGGTAAAAGGGGAGAGAGAGAGAGAGAAGAAGAAGGAAAAAACATGTGAAGAGATGAACTCCCTCATCATTTCACTTCAAGATCTCTAGATTGGCGAACAGTGTGGGACTCGGGTTCATTTTCC
>WBZZ01004182.1:35000-40000 GCA_019918135.1 Paulinella micropora | reverse complement strand
AGGAAGGGAGAGAATGAGCACACACAGCGCAGCAGAGCCAATGGGAAGCGACCAACACACTATAGATAGCTATCAGGTTATAACATACATACATACATACATACATACACACATACATACATACATACATACATACATACATTACATACATACATACATACATACATACAAACATACATACATACGTACAATCATATTATACATACATACATACTTACATACATACATACATACATACAACATACATACATATATACGTACAATCATATTATACATACATACATACATACATACATACGTACGTACATACATACATACCTTGGCATGGAGGCGAGGGCCAACGCAGTGAAAGCTGCATAGATACACATACATAACATACACATACGTACATACATACATACATACATACATACCATCCACACATACATACATACATACATACGAGGGCCAACGCAGTGAAAGCTACATAGATAACAGGTAGGTGTATGTGTATGTTATGTATGTATGTATGTATGTTATGTATGTATGTATGTATGTATGTATGTATGTTATGTATGTATGTTATGTATGTATGTTATGTATGTATGTTATGTATGTACGTTATGTATGTATGTTATGTATGTATGTTATGTATGTATGTTATGTATGTATGTATGTATGTTATGTATGTATGTTATGTATGTATGTATGTATGTATGTCTGTATGTGTTGTATCATATATGTATGTATGTATGTATGTATGTATGTATACCCGTAGGAGCAGGGAAATATGTATGTATGTATGTATGTTTATGTATGTATGTATGTATGTATGTTTGTATGCGTACCCGTAGGAGCGTTGACAAACAGGGAAATATGTATGTATGTATGTTTATGTATGTTATGTTATGTATGTATATATGTATGTATGTATGTATCGTATATGTATGTATGTATGTATGCATGCATGTATGTATGTATGTATGTGTATGTATTACCCCTTGCCTCACCAGCCATTGCGCCACTTCAAAATGCCCTCCCATAGCTGCAGAAAAGAGCGCTGTGAATCCTTGCTGGCTTGCATGGTTGATATTGCATCCTTGGCTCATCAGCCATTTCGACACTTCTAAATGCCCTGAATCAGCTGCAGGAAAGAGCGCAGTGCCCCCTTGCTTGTCTGTATGGTTGACATCGGCTCCTTCGCTTACCAGCCATTGCGCCACTTCCAAATGCCCTCCCACAGCTGCAAGAAAGAGCGCAGTGGACCCTCGCTGGTCTGAATGGTCGACATCGCATCCTTGCCTCACCAGCCATTGCATTACTTCCAAATGCCCTTGACGAGCTGCCCAAAGGAGCGCGGTGATTCCCTGCCTGTCTTCTTGGTTGACATGGGCTCCTTCGCTCACCAGCCGTTGCGCCACTTCCAAATGACCTTTCTGAGCTGCAACAAAGAGTGCAGTGAATCCTCGCTCGTTTGTATGGTCGGCATCAGTTCCTTCTCTCACCAGCCATTGTGCCACCTCCAACCGCCCTTGCCGAGCTGCAGCAAAGAGCGGAGTCTCCCCGTGCTGGTCCCATTGGCTGAGGTTGGCTCCTTCTCTCACCAACCATTGTGCCAATTGCAAATGTCCTCGGTGAGCTGCACAATAGAGTGCAGTCCGTCCTTGCCGGCTTGCATGGTTGACATCGCATCCTTGCCTCACCAGCCATTGAGCCACTTCCAAATGCCCTTCCACAGCTGCAGCAAAGAGCGGGGTCTCCCCGTGCTGGTCCACATGGCCGACATTGGCTCCTTCTCTTACCAGTAATTGCGCCACTTTCAAAAGCCCTGAAAATGCTGCATGATGGAGTGGAGTCTGCCCTTCCGTGTCCACTTGATTGACATCTGCTCGTTCCCTCGAGCTCACCAGCTGCTGCACCACTTCCCTAGCTTCCAGCTTTCCTTCCAAGGCTGCTTCAAACAGGGAGTGCTTGCTCTCAGAATGATGACTGTGTGTAGGCTTTATATCTGGCGCGTTTCTCAGGTAGAGGTCCAGACTGATCGTGCCTGCTCATGATTGCGATCCGCGAGGTACAAGCTTAAGGGTCCTTCTGAGAAGTCTAAAAAAAAGACAAGGAATTCGAAAGCCAAAACCAGGAGAGATAAAAGGCCGAGAAACCAGGGCAGCGCTTTGTAGAGAAAAGATTAGGAACGATACGTGAATAGCCAAACTAACACCAAGCCAAAATCTAGAAAATGCAAAGAAGCCATGGGCAGAGCACCAAGACGTCGACAGAAAAGAAGACGAGAAAAATCACTGTCCTGATAGCAAGCAAGGAAGAAAATAATGATGAAGTGTAGAGAAATGCAACATTTATTTTTGTGAAACTCAGAGGATGAGAGCAAGGGACGTCCTCACTTGACAAGGGACGTCCTCAAGGACTAGAAGGACGTCCTTGGCAACAACTTTTCCGGGTGGAAGGGCCGGCCCATGTTAAATAGGGAGGCATTTTAAGAGCCACCGTCCTGAAAAACTTTCGTTAGGCATCATCATAAAAAATGCCAATAACTTCCCCGCAAGCTAGCGAACCCACACATTGTGATCGCGACCCCACGTTTTTGCAGAAAAGCCCCTGAATATAGTCCTGGAATTTCCGAAAAGGCCTAGAGTGGGCCGTTCCTTACTTATTATTATTATTATTATTATTATTATTATTATTATTATTATTATTATTATTATTATTATTATTATTATTATTATTTTTTTTTTTTTTTTTTTTTTTTTTTTTTACAGTAAGCAAGGTTTAATGAGAAAGAGACTAGAGAAAAATAAAGAGCTTAATTCAAAAGAATTAGATTAGAATTCTGGTTCCAAGGAACGACAGTACAAGCTCATAAGGAAATCTGGAACTAAGGTTCAACAGAAAGCTCCTGGAAAGAGTACTAAAGAGTAAGATGGAAGGGAAAAGAAAGAGAAAAAATGATAGAAAGAAAGAAAGGGACAAAGAGAAAAAGAAAAACCAGGAAAAGAAAAGAGAACGAAGAAACAAAAAACAGGAAAGAAAGAAAAAAGCAAAACACAAAATAGAAAAGGAATTAAAAAAACAAAAGCAACAAAAAAAGCAACAAACAAGCGAAACAAAAGAAACAACAACAGTACAAAAAGACAAAAACCGAGGCAGCGACAAACACTAAAAACAAAAACAAACAAATACAAGGCCAGAGGGGCAAGGGAGACGATACTGAACTAGAGGGCAAGAGCGGAAAGCGCCAGCAGAGGTAAGACATAACTGACAATGGGCGCAAGTGAGATCAATTGACAGTCAGTGAGACAGCCCTTAAGGAAACTGCAGCACCTAACGCAATTCACTCGCACCCGGATGCTATCGTAGCCAGGAGGGTGGTGTGCAGAGCGTAGTAAGGCTCGACGTGGCGTACTCGCGACGCGATTATGCCGAGTGCTGCAGTATCCATAAGGACCAGCCCAAGCCTGGCAACTTATAGACATGCAGCCTCAAGCTAGTCGAGCCAAGTCACTCCGCACCCCACCCCCCTCATAGACCAGAAGAAACTCCACAAGCCACAACCATGAACATACAGTAGAGCCATGCCAGAACAAGACCAAACCTAACAGGCAGGAGCAAGTAAGAAAAACGAAAAAGAAAAAAGAAAACAAAAGGGGGAAAAGAAGGAAAAATAATAAAATTAATAAAAATAGTAAAAATAGTAAAAATAATAAAATGTAACGAGTAATAATAATAATAATAATAATAATAATAATAATAGTGCTTCTCTGTCAATGGCTGATGCATTTCTGCACATGCGCCTTCATCGTCTCACCCGTGAGGGGAGTACGAAGAATTGACGATAAGCTCTAATGACACCCCCGCAAGGGCAGTTCCAACACTTCCAGACGGGCCGGTATGTTCAATGAAAATACTGTCCAGAAATAATAATAATGATAATAATGATAATAATGATAATAATGATAATAATAATAATAATAATAATAATAATAATAATAATAATAATAATAATAATAATAATAATAATAATAGTATAATAATAATAATAATAGTAATAATAATAAGAGAAATATTAATAATAATATTAAGAATAATAATAATAATAATAATTAATAATAATAATAATAATAATAATAATAATAATAATAATAATAATAATAATATGTATATAATATAAATATATATAAATATATATATATTTCAGTAAGCAAGGTTTAATGAGAAGGAGACGAAAGAAAAATAAAGAAGAGCCTAAATCAAAAGAAATCTGGTTCTAAGGAACGACAGAAAAAGCTCAAAAGGAAATCTGGAACTAAGGTTCGACAGAAAGCTCCTGGAAAAAAAGAAAATGGAAGAGAAAAGAAAAAGAGAAAAAAAGATAGAAAGAAAGAAAGGAACAAAGAGAAAAAGAGAAAAAAAAAACACGGAAAAGAATAGAGAACGAAGAGAAAAATCAACAAAGTAAGATATAAAAACGAAACATAAAAGAGAAAAGAAACAACAAACAAAAGAAACAAAAAAACAAACAAACAAACAAACGAAACAAACGAAACAAAAGAAACAAAAACAAAACAAAAAGACAACAACAGAAGCAGCGACAAACACCAAAAGCAAACACAAACAAACGAACACAAGGCCAGACAATGGCAAGGGAGACGATACTGAACTAGAAGGCAAGAGCAGAAAGCGCAAGCAGAGGTAAGACATAACTGACAATGGGCGCAAGTGAGATCAATTGACAGTCAGTGAGACAGCCCTTAAGGAAACTGCAGCACCTAACGCAATTCACTCGCACCCGGAGGCTATCGTAGCCAGGAGGGTGGTGTGCAGAGCGTAGTAAGGCTCGACGTGGCGTACTCGCGACGCGATTATGCCGAGTGCTGCAGTATCCATAAGGACCAGCCCAAGCCTGGCAACTTATAGACATGCAGCCTCAAGCTAGTCGAGCCAAGTCACTCCGCACCCCACCCCCCTCATAGACCAGAAGAAACTCCACAAGCCACAACCATAAACAT
>WBZZ01004182.1:17500-22500 GCA_019918135.1 Paulinella micropora | reverse complement strand
ACGGTAAAATTTATGTATGTATGTATGTATGTATGTATGTATGTATGTAATGTATGTATTGATGAATGTATGTATGTCTGTATGTATGTCTGTATGTATGTCTGTATGTATGTATGTATGTATGTATGTATGTAATGTATGTATGTATGTATGTATGTATGTATGTATGTATGTGTGTATGTATGTTTATGTATGTATGCATGTATGTCCGTTAACTGTGAATATGATGACAATGCGATGATAAAATGCTGGTAGCTGTTAGCTTTTAATAGATTCAAATTATGATTGAATTAATAAATGAATATTAATAAAACACTGCGGTTCAGTCACTGTCACTGCCTTACTAATAAGATAATCAGGATGTACGGAATCTGGGGCTGCTACACTCTCTCGCGGCAGTTCTGCTTTTGAAAAACTTGAAAAATTAAAGTAAAATTGAATCACTATCAGTTGTATCTCCTTAGTATATATTACTAATAATACCTGCACCGACTCCCAGTCCTTCAATTTTACCTCTTTACTAGTAGTATTAATCATAGTAACTGTAGTTATTAATAGCTTCCAACTGATCAGTGCTGATTCCTGCGAACTTAGTGGCAAGTAATCAAGTTTGATTACAATATATTTAATATTATTATTTAATAATAGTAAAACACTGCCAACGGAGGCTGTTTGCGAAATAATAATATATATTGAGTTCGGCTACTCGCGCGCATAGGGGTGAGCGCGCTGGGGGGGCCGGAGAAGCGATTATGCCGGCCCACCCGGTATATAATAATGGCAATATTTACCGTTCCGGTCAGTGTCGGTTATCCTTGGTCTGGAGATTCGTGACGGAGTCGCTGCTTTAGGTATTCCTCAGCCTCCGTCTTCATATCGTTAGGTGACAGTTATCGGTTATTACTAACTTCAATATCGTACTATTGTAACAAGTACACTGCATGCTATTAATACAGTGACCGCACCGTTCACAAAGCAGTTGAATACTCAATTCTAGCACGACAATTTTCAAGTTAGCCATCGCGGCTGACGGTCACGGTGACACGGTCACCGTGCACTTGTGGATATGCCAGGCTGATTCTTAATAAACATTTGCAAAGTCAGGGCGTGACCAAGCAGCAGTCATACTTAACCAGAAACTCAAAACCAGGGTGTTTGGTGGCAGGATTGTATTTTATAAATTAAATGCTTCTCAAAAATCCGAACCGTCAAGTGAAAACTGTCAGCAAACTGGAAACTGCAGGTAAAACATGATTAATGATGAAATGATGATTGATGAATTGATGAATTAATGCCCATTACGGTGATGACAACGATGACTCATTGATGATGATGACGATGATGACGACGACGACGACGACGATGATGATGATGATGATGATGATGATGATGATGGTGGTGGTGGTGGTGGTGGTCATGTCGTGACGCCATACAACAGCATTAAACCCCCAACGGAAAGGATGTATAAACAGAAGAGACGCACCGCCAAAGCGGGAGAGGTAGTCCAATTTCGCCCCTGCGTATGTATGTATGTATGTGTGTATGTATGTATGTATGTATGTATGTATGTGTATGTATGTATGTATGTATGTACGTATGCATTTATGTATTTATTTATTTATTTCTGTCTGTCTGATTGTGGTCCACTATGTTCATAAGATAGATAGATAGATAGATATAGATAGATAGATAGATAGATAGATAGATAGATAGATAGATAGATGGATAAAATGGATAAATGGGTAGTTGGACAGATTCAAGTGATAGATGCATAGACGAATGGACGGGTAGATGGGTGGCTGGATGAATGGGATAGAAGGATATCTGCATAGATGGATAGATAGATATCTGGATAGCTGGAGACGTATCTGTGTAGACCTTGAGTGCCACTAGAAAGGAGCATATTAGCAATGAAGCAGTCAAGAGAAGGATTGTCTCGACTTCCCTATAGATAGGCAGATAGATAGATAGAGAGAGAGAGAGAGAGAGAGAGAGAGAGAGCGAGATATATATATACATACATATATATATATATATAGAGAGAGAGAGAGAGAGAGAAAGAGAGAGAGAGATAGATAGATAGATAGATAGATAGATAGATAGATAGATAGATAGATAGATAGATAGATAGATAGATAGATAGATAGATAGATACCTATCTCTCTGCGAAGGCGGGATAAGCTGCTTGGCTGTGTTCCCTGCGACATAGGAGCCTAGATAATATGATGATGATGATGATGATGGATGATGATGATGATGGATGATGATGATGATGTTGATGTTGATGTATGATGATGATGTATGATGTATGATGATGATGTATGATGATGATGATTAGGGATAAGCTGCTCGACTGTTTTCCCTGCGGCGTAGGACCCTAGATGATATGTGATGATGTATGATGTATGATGATGATGATGTATGATGATGATGATGTATGATGATGATGTATGATGATCATGTATGATGATGTATGATGTATGATGATGATGTATGATGATGATGATGATGATGATGTGATGATGATGTATGATGATCATGTATGATGATGAATGATGATGATGTATGATGATGATGTATGATGATGTATGATGATGCATGATGATGTATGATGTATGATGATGATGTATGATGATGTATGATGTATGATGATGATGTATGATGATGATGATGATGTATGATGATGATGTATGATGATGATGTATTATGATGATGATGTATGATGATGATGTATGATGATGTATGATGTATGATGATGAAATGATGAATGATGTATGATGATTGATTTCTAGTATCGACTGGTAGTCGAGCGCGCCCGCGTGTTCGGGAAACAGAATATGATGATAGGGAGGGAGGGAGGGAGGGAGGGAGGAAGGGAGGGAGAAGGAGAAAAAGTGGAGGAGGAGGAGGAGGAGGAGGAAAGAGGAAAGTGTTACTAACCAAGACGCTGGCAAGTTCATCGCTGGTGAATGATGATGATGTATGATGATGTATGATGATGTATGATGATGATGATGATGATGAATGATGATGAATGATGATGAATGATGTATGATGATGATGATGTATGATGATGATGATGTATGACGATGATGTATGATGGATGAATGATGATGATGATGATGATGATGATGTATGATGATGATGTATGATGATGATGATGTATGATGATAAATGATGATGATGGTGATGATGAATGATGATGAATGATGATGTATGATGATGTATGATGATGATGGTGATGATGAATGATGATGAATGATGATGTATGATGATGATATATGGTGATGATGAATGATGATGATGAATGATGATGATGAATGATGATGGATGATGTATGATGTATGATGTATGATGATGTATGATGTATGATGTATGATGATGATCTACAGGTCACCAGGGCAACACACATACATACATACATACATACATACATACATACATACATACATACATACATATATACATATATACATACATACATTATACATATATACATAAATACATATGTTCAGCTTGACAAGTAACAGGGACAGATACATACGTAGTAGATTGATAGAAGTATAAATAATGTATAAACGTGGACGTTTTACCTAAGGCGAAGGGAGAGAGTAAGACACAGACAGCGCAGACATACATACATAGCTTGATATAAATGTAAATATGTATTAAGGATATTTGGGTATAATTATGTATAGAAAGTTGAGGTGTTTACCTAAGGCACGGAGAGGAAGGGAGAGAGAGAGTAAAACACACACAGCGCAGACATACATACGTAGCTTGATATAAATGTATGTATTAAGGATATATGGATATAATTATGTATAGAACGTTGACGTGTTTACCTAATGCACGGAGAGGAAGGGAGAGAGAGAGTAAAACACACACAGCGCAGACATATATACGTAGCTTGATATAAATGTAAAGATATTAAGGAGATATGGATATAATTATGTATAGAACGTTGAGGTGTTTACCTAATGCACGGAGAGGAAGGGAGAGAGAGAGAGAGAGTAAAACACACACAGCGCAGACATACATACATAGCTTGATATAAATGTAAATATGTATTAAGAATATATGGATATAATTATGTATAGAAAGTTGAGGTTTTTACCTAAGGCACGGAGAGGAAGGGAGAGAGAGAGAGAGTAAAGCACGCACAACGCAGACATACATACATAGATTGATATAAATGTAAAGATATATTAAGGATATGGATATAATTATGTATAGAAAGTTGACGTGTTTACGTAAGGCACGGAGAGGAAGGGAGAGAGAGTAAAGCACGCACAGCGCAGACATACATACGTAGCTTGATATAAATGTAAATATGTATTAAGGATATATGGATATAATTATGTATAGAAAGTTGACGTGTTTACGTAAGGCACGGAGAGGAAGGGAGAGAGAGTAAAGCACGCACAGCGCAGACATACATACGTAGCTTGATATAAATGTAAATATGTATTAAGGATATATGTATATAATTATGTATAGAACTTTGAGGTGTTTACCTAAGGCACGGAGAGGAAGGGAGAGAGAGTAAAGCACGCAGACATACATACATAGATTGATATAAATGTAAATATGTATTAAGAATATATGGATATAATTATGTATAGAAAGTTTGAGGTTTTACCTAATGCACGGAGAGGAAGGAGAGAGAGTAAAGCACGCAGACATACATACATAGATTGATATAAATGTAAATATGTATTAAGAATATATGGATATAATTATGTATAGAAAGTTTGAGGTTCTACCTAAGGCACGGAGAGGAAGGGAGAGAGAGAGAGAGAGAGAGAGAGAGAGAGAGAGAGATAGAGAGAGAGAGAGTAAAACACACACAGCTCAGACATACATAAATAGCTTGATATAAATGTAAAGATATATTAAGGATATATGGATATAATTATGTATAGAAAGTTGACGTGTTTACCTAATGCACGGAGAGGAAGGGAGAGAGAGAGAGAGAGAGTAAAACACATACAGCGAAG
>WBZZ01004182.1:5000-7500 GCA_019918135.1 Paulinella micropora | reverse complement strand
GCAAAAACAACGTATTCTGCGGTGAGAAATCACTGGCCGAAATAGTTCCTGGCCGAAAATTTTCTTTTGTCCTTAGTGGAATAGTATATTATGCGGCTAGCCACAAATTCGACGTGTTTTGCGGGCGAGCCGGGCCGGGCCGGCAAGCCCGCAAAACACGTCAAATTTGGCGCGCCGCATGTGTAGTTTTATCGGTAACCTGCCCGTATTTTGTGGAGGTGAGCGATAAAGTGACCTTCTTGGTCTCTCCATGGGGACAGGAGCGATGGCGTTGAGTGGAAGGACGCGATCGGGGTTCGGGGGAAGAGGTGTGGTGAGGTAGAGGAGGAAAAAGAGAGGGAAAGCAGGGAGCAGCAGCAGACGGAGAGGGAGAGAAACATCGAGATACTCCGCCGCGCTGTACAGACATAGATAAATACATACATATTTTCATGCATGCGTACGTGCGTTACGTACATACATACATACGCACATACATACATATATGCATATGCATACATGCATACGTACATACACACATACATACATAAATACATACATACATACATACATGCATACATGCATACATACATACATACTAGTACATACATACATACATACATACATACATACATACATACATACATACATACATGCATACATACATACACGCATGAATGCATACATACATACATACATACATACATACATACATACATACAGACAGACAGATAGATAGTTATACCAGGGTAAAAAGCTACGCCTGTACGTCAGGTCGAACATACATAAATACATACATACATACATACATGCATACATACATACATACATACATACATACATACATACATACATAGTTACACCAGGATAAAAAGCTACGCCTGTACGTCAGGCCGAACATACATACATACATACATACATACATACAGACAGATAGATAGTTATACCAGGATAAAAAGCTACGCCTGTACGTCAGGTCGAACATACATACATACATACATACATATATACATATATACATACATACATACATACATACATACATACATACATACATACATACATACATACATACATACATAGTTATACCAGGATAAAAAGCTACGCCTGTACGTCAGGTCGAACATACATACATACATACATGCATACATACATACATACATACATACATACATACATACATACATACATACAGACAGACATACATAGATAGTTATACCAGGGTAAAAAGCTACGCCTGTAGGTCAGGTCGGGCCTGCTAATTTCGTCTATATCCCACACCTAAATCACCATTATCATTATTATCATTATTATTATTATTATTATTATTATTATTATTATTACTATTATTATTATTATTATTATTATTATTATTATTATTATTATTAACTCCGCATATGCTGGTTGATAGCCCAGGACCCAGCAGACACCAGATTGTTATGGGTGGGGTTTCGAGGCAGCTCTAGCAACCGCGCTTGGTGTATGCACTTGCACATTCGGTGACGTCTTGCAAGAGGTTGCTGGGACTGCGGAATAACCTCGGCTTAGTGCAGTCTTGCCCTCAGGAGCTCCATCGGTGGCCCCGATCATCAGGCGAGAGACTGACACGGGGGGGTGGAGGACCTCGAACAAGGGTATTGGAGGCTTATGTCCGTTGAGGATATGCCATTAGCTGCATCAGTACGCCTCAGATATAGTAAATCTGCCTTGGAGTGTTGACTGTGACATATTTGAGGGAAATCCCGATGAAAAAACCTAGTCACACTTGCAAAACAGAGTTCCAGCCCAATGGCCTCAAGGCGTTAAACTGTGACGCCAACTCATAACCCTTTGGTGGTAGATGCTGGGGAGGAGGGTCGTTGCGCGCGTAAAAGATCTTAAACTCCGCATATGCTGGTTGATAGCCCAGGACCCAGCAGACACCAGATTGTTATGGGTGGGGTTTCGAGGCAGCTCTAGCAACCGCGCTTGGTGTATGCACTTGCACATTCGGTGACGTCTTGCAAGAGGTTGCTGGGACTGCGGAATAACCTCGGCTTAGTGCAGTCTTGCCCTCAGGAGCTCCATCGGTGGCCCCGATCATCAGGCGAGAGACTGACACGGGGGGGTGGAGGACCTCGAACAAGGGTATTGGAGGCTTATGTCCGTTGAGGATATGCCATTAGCTGCATCAGTACGCCTCAGATATAGTATAGTATTACTATTATTATTATTATTATTACTATTATTATTACTATTATTATTATTATTATTATTATTATTATTATTATTATTATTATCTCTGAAAGGTGTTGGGAGTAGGGGTGGGGGGTTTGGGCGAGGGGGAATCGGAAATTGTGTACCCCCCCCCCCCCCCACACACACACACACACCATTTCCGCACCCCTGTCGGAATAGATCATGGTTTGTCGGAACCAGGAGGAGTTGGGAGCTCATATTTGCAGGGTGGCTAGCCCCAGACTCGTTGTTGATGCTGATATAATTTTTCTGGATTTCATGCAAATATTTGCGTTAGGGTAGT
>WBZZ01004181.1:0-27900 GCA_019918135.1 Paulinella micropora | reverse complement strand
GGGCTTCAGGAGCTCCTAAATAGCTCAGAGAAGGACCTCGAGGGTTGGAGTTCGACTGTGGACAAGTGGGCCCTTCAGCAGGACGTCAAGATGGTGCAGCAACTGATGTGGGACAAGCGAGAGGCAGGCAGCGATCTTACTGATGGCCTGCGAGTCATCCTAAGACAAGTCTTTGGAACTAAGGAGTTCCCAAGATGGGTAGCCCTTGATGATGCGCATTATGATCTGCTTCGGAGAAGGTTGCTCAGCTGCAACAACCGCCTTCGGTTGTACCGCAGCAAGTTGGTCAGTGGCATGTCCCCTCGCTGCTTCTGTTGTCATGATGATGTCAATGAATCCCTTGCGCACTTCTTATGGGATTGCCCCATGCATGAGGCGAGACGTAAGCAGCTGTTGCTGAGTATGCAGAGGCTCGGTGGCATGGCTGTGGGGGGTGCTGAGGGGGATGGAGGGAGTGAGGAGGGTGGTGAGGTCGTAGGCGGTGAGGTTGTGGTGGAGGATGTGTTGCTTGGGCGGGAGCGGGAGGGCTCTGTGCGGCAGGGTTGGGATGATATGTTGCCTGTGGATCAATCACGATTGTTTTGTAAGCCTTTTCAGGGGAAGTCGCGCTTCCGCAGTAACTTTAGGCTTGCTGCGTTGTTAGGGGTTACAGCGTTGCGTCCCCCTCCAAAGTTGGATGTGTTGTTTGGATCATAATCTTGTGTCTGAGTGTTGGTCTGCTAGGGAGGGTAAAAGGGAGGAGCTTGGGGTGGAGGATGGGGGCAAGGAGGTGATTGACCTCACTGAAGTTCCATCAGCTTCTGTCCCACCCTCTCCCCCAAGTGCCGTTGATGTTGCGCGGCGCGGCCGTCCGCGCAGTGTGGACGTCCTGGCTAGAGAGAGGGGTTCGGGAGCGCAGCGTAGTGTCTCCAAGTTCTTCTCTTCAGCTAACACCCTCGCATCTAGCTCTTCATGCACTTCACAGCCCCCATCTGCCCCTGCTGTTGCTGTTGCTGCTATGTCTGTTTGGTGTTTTGACAATGCGTTGGGATCGGCTGACCCCGGTGACCCAATGGAGGCCCATGTCCAGGATCTGGATCTGATGCTATAGTCTGAGGAAGCCTATTATTACTATTATTATTATTATTATTATTATTATTATTATTATTATTATTATTATTATTATTATTATTATTATTATTATTATTATTATTATTACTATTATATCTATCTTTCTATCTATCCGGTGCAGTTTCAAGTCATGCCCAAGGACCGGCCGTTTAAGGTCATGCCAAGGACGGGCCATTTAATGTCATGCCAAGGACTAGCGATTGAGAGAGGCAACAGGCAGAACAGCCAAGATGACAATTGTCACCGGCAGCGAGGCCACTGGTTCCATCGATCTTTCCGGTTTATTATTATTACCATTATTATTATTATTATTATTATTATTATTATTATTATTATTATTATTATTATTATTATTATTATTATTATTATTATTATTATTATTATTATCATTATTATTATTATTATTATTATTATTATTATTATTATTATTATTATTATTATTATTGCTATGACTATTATTACTACTATTACTATTATTATTATTAATACTATTAATATTATTATTATTACTACTACTACTACTACTATTATTATTATTATTATTATTATTATTATTATTATTATTATTATTATTATTATTATTATTATTATTATTATTATTATTATTATTATTATTATTATTATTATTATTATTATTATTATTATTATTATTATTATTATTATTATTATTATTATTATTATTATTATTATTATTGCTACTACTACTACTACTACTACTATTATTATTATCATTATTATTATTATTATTATTATTATTATTATTATTATTATTATTATTATTATTATTATTATTATTATTATTATTATTATTGTGGCACCGCGATAGCCCAGTGGTTAAGATTTACCATCTGGGACCTGTCGCCAGTTCGATTCCCGTCGGTGCCAGTATTTTCAAAGGATATTTTCTTTGAAAGTATTGGTCTGTCTGGAAGGCTTGGAGCTGCCTTGCGGGGGTGTCAGTAGAGCCTATCGTCAAATCTTCGTACTCCCCTGGCGGGTGAGACGATGGAGGCACATGTGCAGAAATGCATTCGCCATTGACTGAGAAGCACTATTATTATTATTATTACTATATTATTATTATTATTATTATTATTATTATTACTATTACTATATTATTATTATCACAGTATTACTATTATTGCTACTATTATTATTATTATTATTATTATTATTATTATTATTATTATTATTGCTGCTATCATTATTATTGTTATTATTATTATTATTATTATTATTATTATTATTATTATTATTATTATTATTATTATTATTATTATTACTATTATTATTATTATTCAGCCCAATGGCCTCAAGGCGTTAAACTGTGACGCCAACTCATAACCCTTTGGTGGTAGATGCTGGGGAGGAGGGTCGTTGCGCGCGTAAAAGATCTTAAACTCCGCATATGCTGGTTGATAGCCCAGGACCCAGCAGACACCAGATTGTTATGGGTGGGGTTTCGAGGCAGCTCTAGCAACCGCGCTTGGTGTATGCACTTGCACATTCGGTGACGTCTTGCAAGAGGTTGCTGGGACTGCGGAATAACCTCGGCTTAGTGCAGTCTTGCCCTCAGGAGCTCCATCGGTGGCCCCGATCATCAGGCGAGAGACTGACACGGGGGGGTGGAGGACCTCGAACAAGGGTATTGGAGGCTTATGTCCGTTGAGGATATGCCATTAGCTGCATCAGTACGCCTCGGATATAGTAATTATTATTATTATTATTATTATTATTATTATTATTATTATTATTATTATTATTATTATTATTATTATTATTATTATTATTATTATTATTATTATTATTATTATTATTATTATTATTATTATTATTATTATTATTATTATTATTATTATTATTATTATTATTATTATTATTATTATTATTATTATTATTATTATTATTATTATTATTAAATAGTAATAAAATAACAATAGTAATAATAATAATAATAATAATAATAATAATAATAATAATAATAATAATAATAATAATAATAATAATAATAATAATAACAATAGTAGTAAGTAGTAGTAGTAGTAGTAGTAGTAGTAGTAGTTAGTAGTTAGTAAGTAGTAAGTAGTAAGTAGTAGTAGTAGTAGTAGTAGTAGTAGTAGTAGTAGTAGTAGTAGTAGTAGTAGTAGTAGTAGTAGGTAATAGTAGTAGTAATTTTTTTTTTTTAAGTGGGCAGCATGAAAAAAAAGAATCAAGAAGGTATAGACAGAAGAAATAAAGCAAAGTAAGCATGCTCCCCGGATAACAAGGGAGGAAACCAAACACACACATCAGCAAGCAATACTAATGAATAAATTTTTTAAAAAAGGAAGCAGTCTGAGTAAAAAAGAAAGAAACTTCGAACACAAAAAAATAAATGCGCAGCATGAAAAAAAAATACAAGGTACAGACAGAAAAAATAAAGAAAAGTAAGAGTGGTCCCCGGATAACAAGGGAGGAAGCCATCCACACACATCAGCAAGCAATACTAATGAATAAATAAATAAAAAGGAAGCAGTCTGAGCAAAAAAGAAAGAAAATTCGAACACAAAAAAAAAAGTGGGTAGCATGAAAACAATTACAAGGTAAAGGCAGAAGAAATAAAGAAAAGTAAAAGTGGTCCCGGATAACAAGGGGGAAACCATCCACACACATCAGCAAGCAATACTCATGAATAAATAAAAAAAAGGAAGCAGTCTGAGCAAAAAAGAAAGAAAGTTCGAACGAAAAAAAAGTGGGCAGCATGAAAAAAAAATACAAGGTAAAGACACAAAAAATGAAGAAAAGTAAGAGTGGTCCCCGGATAACAAGGGAGGAAACCATCCACACCATCAGCAAGCAATACTAATGAATAAATAAAAAAAAGGAAGCAGTCTGAGCAAAAAAGAAAGAAACTTCGAACCCAAAAAAACAGTGCGCAGCATGCAGAAAAATAACAAGGTACAGACACAAAAAATAAAGAAAAGTAAGAGTGGTCCCGGATAACAAAGGGAAACCATCCACACACATCAGCAAGCAATACTAATGATTAAATAAAAAGAAGGAAGCAGTCTGAGCAAAAAAGAAAGAAACTTCGAACCCCAAAAAAAAAGTGGGCAGCATAAAAAAAAACAAGGTACAGACAGAAAAACGTAAAGAAAAGTAGACAGACAAAAAAAAAAAAAAAAAAAAAAAAAAAAAAAAAAAAAGTAGGGAGTTACTTACCTCTCGAGCGTTTTCCTCGTCCTCCGTCATTTTGCGAAACAGGACCTGCTGCATACAACATGGGCAGGCAAAGGCAACAAAATGCAAACGAAGGACCTCATATCCCGCCCGACAAGCCCGATCGGAGCCGCCAATCGCATACAGTTCGTTGTTGAGCACGGCCGCGGCCGAGCCCCCGCGCCCCTGAAGCAGCGGCGCGACTTCCTCCCACACGTTCAGGGCCGGGTCATAGCGCTCGACGGAAGCTAGCACCTGATCCAGCGCGTTCCGGCCGCCCAGGGCGTAAAGTTTGTTGTTGAGCACGGCACACCCGCAGCCCCACCTCGCGACCCGCAGGCGCGCCACCTCGGACCACGGGCCCCCAATGGTGCACCTTTCCGCAAAGGCCAGGGCCCTGCTTGTGTTGCCCCTGCCCCCAAAGACGTATAACATCTTGTCCAGCACGCCGCCGCCGGCAAACTGCCGGGCCCTGATCATAGGCGGAGACTCGGACCAGTCCTCTGTAGCCAGGTCCAAGACGGCGACGCGTGCCAGATTCTGCGTGTCGCCCGAGCCGCCGAGCAGAATGATGGCGTTGTCGAGCGCCAAGGCCAGCGCGCCGAAGCAGGGCTGCGGCAGCGGCGGCAGTGTCTCCCATTTCGCGTCCGATTGCGAGAGGTCTAGGCGCTCGACGTCTTTCAAGCTGTGCCCGCCGTCGATCCCCCCGATCGCGTACAGACATTTGCCTACGGCCGTGCCGGCGAAATGTGTGCGTGGCTGGCGGAGCTCGCCGCGTCGCGTCCAGCGGTTCTGCCCGGCGTCGTAGCAGAACGTGTGCCCCAAACTTCGCGGGACAGTCACGCCAGTGGAGGCGGAGCCGCCAAACACGCACAGAAGGTGGTAGCGGGCCGGGACTCGCGTCTTTTCCCTCGAACTCTGGCAGGAGCGCACAATGGAGAGCTCTACGAGACAATTTTCGCGTTCTACGTTTGCTTCTACTTCCAGCGTCTCACGTGAAGATTGTTCTTGCAGCTCTGCCTTGTGCTTGCCGATCATTTGGCGGACGCAGTACAGTTGGTCGCTGAGCTCCTTTTGCTCTGAGCTCTGTTCCATGCGCAGGCACAGCGCCGCGCTCTCGGCCTCCAGGGCTTCTATGTCTTGCCTGCGCTTGGCATTTGTAGCAGTCAGCTGCTGCCGGGCCTCCGAAATGGCTCGGGGCAATTCTTGCCACTTGGTGCGCGTGCCTGCCAGCCTGAAGCCGTCGGCCGAGGGCCTTCGTTCCAGGAGGAACGTAGTTGATTCGTCGGCCAGACCGTCGCCGAAGCAACCTCCCTGCAGCAACTGTAGCTTCGACACCGTGTCCAACAGCGTTTGGTACAACTCCACGGCGGGCCTGTTCACAACAACTGGCTCGGAGGCCGCCGTATCGTCCGCGCCATCGTTGTCGAGCCCGCGACATTGGCTGGACCAGGCTAAGGTTTGGGCCAGCCTTCTTTTCCTTCTGGTCTGCATTTGATCGGGGGCGGTCGGCGGGACAGAGAAGACAAAGAGGGGGGGGGTAGTGCTTGTGCGCTCTTTTTCTTTTTTTCTGTTTCCTGTGTTTCTGCACCGGCCGGCCCCCCCCCTCTCCATTTCCTTACAGCTTCGATGATGTCCGGCCCCCCCCTTTTTTTTCGGTGTTTGGTGGGTCCCGTCGTGTGGAAAACACCAGGGTGGATGCTGGCCAGCACGTGCGGCTATCCCCTAGAAGAAAGAAACGCCTTTCGCTAACAAAAGGTCTCGTCTTTTTTCTTGGGGTGTGGAGGCGGGGGGGGGGGGGGGGAAAGAAACCGGGAGAGGGGGGGGGGGCCACGAAAAAGAACCCGACCGCCGGCCCCCCCCCTCTCCCACTCACTACCAATTCTTTTTTTTTCTTTGCGCTCCGGTTGGGGCTTCGTCTACCCCCCTCCCTTTTTTTCCCACACCCCAAGAACAAGAAAAAGAGACCGCCGGCCCCCCCCCCCCTCCCTGCCGGTTTCTTTCCCACACCGAGCCAAAAAAAAAAAGAAACCACATTTCTCGCAGGTCGGCCCCCCCCCTACAGCTATTTTATCTCCGTTTCCTCCAAAATTCTTCTCTCTCTCGCGGCTGTGTTCTGATTTTCTTTTCTTTGTGCTTTGCAGGTTTCTGCCTCCCCCCCCCCCCCCCCGAATGGAGAAGCGAGGCCAGCGCCTGTTCCCAGACCTAGAGTACCAGAAGTTCAGCCTGCGAGCGGGACGGACGATTGAATTCGAATGCGGTTGTAGGCAAGACATCTTGCTCGAGAAAATGGTCTGGACTTGCGTCTATCACCAGGAAATGTATTAATTGTTCGACGGGTTTGTTTCTGGGGGGGAGGAGTGTTGTCTCTACTCTCCGTGTACTAGGAATCTCTGCTTTGAGATTTCAAATCCGCTATCAAAATTCTGTAATGTCTAGAGCTATTTATTTACGATCATGTCGAGAGTTAGGCCATACCCGTTGTCTCTCAAGTGCATACCGCTAGCCTCGATTGTTGTTGCTTTGCCACGGCAACTGCGTCTGACGTCCTCTAGCTCAATATCCACAACCTGGAGTGTCTTGATATCTTCGTCGCGTCTTGAACCAGTTTCGATGCGTATGGAGGGTGTACGGAGGTACTTAAACTTGAATACCCTATCCTGGTGTTCTTTGTGATCAAACCGATTATAAATCTCTTCTGACGCTAGAACACGAATAACCAGGCTCGGAAGCTCGCCGCCCGCCAGTTCGGGTGTGATTGTGATCGTCGAGCCCGGTTTATCTGCATTGCCCTTGGCGTAGAAATGTTGACCACCAGCAAATTCTGTTAGTCGGATACCGCCTCGACTTGGCCGAGGGGCACAGCGTGATCTGTGACAAACACGTTGTATCGTTGATCGTGAGGCATGGCGTGAGCACACCTGGCGGCCAGGACCACGACGATTTCTCCAACCCTGGCAGACCCAGCGTAACGTTTGTTAGCACACCGCGAGGAAAAGCGCGGCAGATTTCCAAATGTCTTTCTGGCTGAATCAAAGGTTCGGGGCTTTGCAGCTCCATGTTGGTCAGCTTGGGGTATCTCTCGAGGCACTGATCTAGAAAGCCCTGCCAGCCGTGTGCGGAATCTGTTTCGACATTAACCTCCGTCACTGTGAAACAGGGCAGTACCGGCAGAATAGGCAGCAATGTGAGCAAACCAAATATCTGCCTGTCCTCTTTGGATTCGGAATGGGGAGGCTTGTCGTCATTTGCCTTATAACTTGCCCACATGATAACCTCTTCACCTGTCTGTTGCTTTAGAGCACACCGGGAAAATTTCGACACGTATCCTGGATGCAGGCTGTGGCGGCCATAGCGCCACAGGTTTTGCTGTGTGTTGAACAGTTCCTGCGCATCAGGCGCAAGTTTTCCACCCTGATTTTCACTAAAGCCAGTTTGCAAGTCTTTCTCTAGCCCGGCCCAGAGCAGGTTCTCAAGCTCTCGGACCAAACTCTTGGCCTCAGCCACCTGCTTGATACCTGAGCCGGCCCGCGGCAGCAGAAACAGCGTACCACCATGGTCCGGACAACCCCGTTGCAGATTGTAGAGTATAGTGCTAAGCACGTTGGCCAGCACACTATCCGTAGACTGCTTAACGTACATCTCGGCGTAGTGAAAGAGTCGGTCGGCCGCCTGCCCAACAATTTTAGACTCGTCGACCGGCCACAGACAGGCCACGGCCAACACCTCGAAGCCGTTCTCTGCGTTCTGTAAGCTTTGGCACAGCAAGCTTATTTCCCCTTCGTTTAGTTGGCTTGGTGCCGTTGGGTAGAGACAGACAACGGTTCGCTTCCCGAATCGCTTCTGCAAGCCGTGGTGCCCGCCGCCGCGGCAAGGTGCGAGCTCCTGCCGCTTATCGGCCCGGCAGTCAAGGCAATATGTACATAGCTCGTTCCGTCCGTGTTTTTTTTTGGTCCGCCTTCTTGCTGGGCGTCTCTGCCATTTTCTTTTTAATCTTTTGCTCCTCAGATTTTCTATTTTACTTGCCAAACACAAAAACGAAACAAGAAATATTTTTAACCAAGACAGGAGAGAGAGAGAGAGAGGGCCGTAAGCGCCCTAAAAAAAAAGCGATCGGGGACTGACTCCTGCAAAATCTCCCCTTCCCCATTCCTCCACTCTCTTCTTTTTCTAATCAACGAGCAGAAAAACAAAAGGAACGGGACCAGGGGTGAGTTTTACGGACGTTCGTCGGCGGGGCACCACTCTTGTGCCCTCGTCTCGGCGCCGGCGCGCAGGGGCAGCGAGAGTTTGAACGGTCCGTCCCCGGTGGCCACTTGCAGCGCGCCCGGCTGCGCCAGGACCGGCAGAACCTCGGCACTGCTTGATGAGTTCAAGAGCAATCGGAACGTTACTAGTGCAAGAGGTAGCCTCTGGTCCTTGGAAAATGCGAAAAGAAGTCCTGCGCAAGATATGTCGAGACCGTCTGGAGCAGAAGGAATCGAGCAAAGGAGTGTGGCTCCCCGAAATCCGGGACGAAACGGGCTTACCTCAGGACAGTATATTACTTCTAGTGTCGCGAAACAGCTCAGAACAAACTCGGTTTCCTACGCACCTAACCCGCCCACATTCGCACATCTAGCTTAGAAAGAAATCTAAAGAAAACACGCACGCAGGGTCTAAACAGACCTTGCGGGTACTGACAGCTATTAAAGAATCTGGTTCTGCACGTACTTTCGGCATTGCCCAAACACACCGGGCTTTCCGGCTTTGCGGCAAAACAATATAAAAGTGTCCGTAAATTCCGGCACTGGTGCACTTGTCGCGAAATTCACCGGAAGGTCGGAGCTGGTGAAAAAAAAAATTTTGCAAAGGACATTTCGGCAGTAGCTAGAGAAAATTTTTGGGGAAGCCAACGCGGGCGGGGAATTTCTGAGATTTACATTTTTTTCCCCTCCCAGCTTTTTTCCCCCAAAATTTTTCTCTAGCTACTGCCGAAATGTCCTTCGCCCAAAAAAATATTCTTATTGTGCCGCAATTTGCGGCAAATATCAGTTGTCCGTAAATTCCGGCACTGGTGCACTTGTCGCGAAATTCACCGGAAGGTCGGAGCTGGTGAAAAAAAAATTTTTGCAAAGGACATTTCGGCAGTAGCTAGAGAAAAATTTTGGGGAAGCCAACGCGGGCGGGGAATTTTTGAGATTTACATTTTTTTCCCCTCCCAGCTTTTTTCCCCCAAAATTTTTCTCTAGCTACTGCCGAAATGTCCTTCGCCCAAAAAAATATTCTTATTGTGCCGCAATTTGCGGCAAATATCAGTTGTCCGTAAATTCCGGCACTGGTGCACTTGTCGCGAAATTCACCGGAAGGTCGGAGCTGGTGAAAAAAAAAATTTTGCAAAGGACATTTCGGCAGTAGCTAGAGAAAATTTTTGGGGAAGCCAACGCGGGCGGGGAATTTCTGAGATTTACATTTTTTTCCCCTCCCAGCTTTTTTCCTCCAAAATTTTTCTGTAGCTACTGCCGAAATGTCCTTCGCCCAAAAAAAATTCTTATTGTGCCGCAATTTGCGGCAGATATCAGTTACCCCCAACTTCCGGCACTGGTGGCACTTGTCGCTAAACTCACTGGAAAAAGGTCTCACATGAAGTGCAGCTCCACGGGAAGCCCAAGCCAGGGCAAAGAAGCTGCAAATGCACCCCGACGCCCGCGGTGAGCAGCGGGCCCGGTCCGGGCTCCATTCTGCTCCGGAACTGCAAAGGAGCTGTCCAGACAGTTACTTAAAGACTTCAATCCATCCGGAAGACATCGAAAATAAAGTTCTTTTAATTTTTCTTTTTTTGTAATGTTTGATTTGCGTGTGTTTCTTTTTTACTTTCGGCAGCCACACCCGGCGCAAGCTGCGCCCCCGCCGCTTCCCAAAAATTGTTCTACTGACATTTTGGGAACTTTTCCATTAAGGTTTCTTAGCGCTCTTGCGACCACTCTGTGTCTGTCTAGGTCGGGCTCGTCTGTCATGGTACCCAGTATCAAATCCAGTTTGGCAGTCAGCTCCAGAACCTTAGCCCTCATGCTCCACCCTTGCAGTTCCGCAATCAATAGACGCACTTGGTAATAACCCAGTTGGTAGCAAGCGCGTTCTATATCGCCGAGGTTCTGGACCGCGGACAACACTTCTCGCCAGTCTCCAGGCAAAATTGTTGGACTTTTCAGGAACTCGTGCAACGTAGTTATTATCTTGGGACGGAACGGCTCAAGTAAAAGTCGTCGGCCCTCTATTGCGTTGGTCAGCAGCTGGTCTAGGCGACGCACTTCTGATACGCGCCCCACAAGGAACCGCGGGTTTTTGCGCAACAGCGCAGCTAACGCGTTTGCTAAGGGCTGCTTCACTGCGTAGGTGATGACATCGTCCTTAAGAAAAGTTCTCAATCTCCGGCCATGCTGGTTTACTAGTTTGACCAGTGGTTCGTAGTTCGAGTAGTTCTGGGCCTCTTCGCCGTTTTGGACAGTCAGCGAAATGCAAGCACTCCCCTTTCGTTTGACTGGCTTGCCCAGCCTGTTATACCATTTCTCCATGGTTGTTGTTAGCTTCACCATATTTCCGAAGTGCTGCTCCTCTGCTTTGTAGCTTGTTGCTTGAAGAAAGAGATCGATTCTTTCTATTTCTCTTTTTATGTCTTCCTCGTTGACAGGTTGAACAGCCACTCCCTGCTTGTCAGGCCATAACGGCGTGTTTAAAGGAATTTCCAGAGCTCTCAGGACGGCAATTCGCAGGTTATCGAAGCTCTCCCAATTTCCCAGCTCAACCTTGCCTTTGATACTACGTTCCACTAAACGTCCTTCGTCATCCACTTCGTAGAAAGTTACAGTGACAGAGGTCATTGATATTTGTGCGTCGGGCGTATTTCTTTTTTTACTTAATATACCAGAAAAAAAGCCAAGATGATGTTCAAAAAAAAAAGAAGAAAAAAAAATCCCCGCCCCGCCAGCGTTCCATCAACAATGTGTTTTGGCGCTCTAATATATATCTGACAGAAAAAAAAGGCACACACATGTAAGAAAAAAAAAGTAGACGGTGGCTCGGGGGCTGTCCGGGGAATGAGGCAAGTGATAATTTGTTTTTCAGGAGCTGTCACTGGAGCGGGGGCGGTGACGGCGGCTCCAGCGGCGGCAGGTCCAGCGGCGGGGACTGCAGCACAAAGTCGGGCGGCAGCTCCGGCGGCAGCGCCAGCGGCACCAGCGGCGGCAGCGGCAGCTCCAATGGCGGCGGCGGCGGGGGAGGGGAGCACAAGGTTGTCGGCGGGCTGTCGGGCCGTCGCTTTCTTTTCTTGGGGCGCGGGGGCAGGAACCGCGCGTAACACACGGAGCCCGCTGCGTGGCGGAGCGCCAGGGCCGACCTGCCGCGCCAGCCGGCCCCCGCGCTGACGGCCGACATGACGTACACGTCGCCGTGGTCCAGCTGGATGCTCACTTCTCTGCCTGCGGGGTGCGCGCCAAAGTACCAGTGCCAGTGCAGGCCCATGGCGGCGCCGAGCCTCGCGCCGATCACGCCGGCCAGGCCGTCGTGGCCGTGCGGCGAGATGCCCTGGCGGCGGTTGTTCGAGTACAGGTTGCCAAAGGCGGGGCAGTCGCGCGCCTCCGGGATCAGCCCCTCTACCCCGCGCTTCAGCCGGGCCAGCAGCGGCAGCCGCCCGAGCGGCACGGCGCCGTCGGCCTGGCCGAAGGCCAGGGTCTGGCAGTTCTTGAGGGGGCAGCCGCCGCGCACCGGGGCGGGCCACTCCAGCGCCAGCAACTCGTCTTGTAGCAGGCTGCTAGCGCCCGCTGGTAACGGCAAACCCAGAGCCATGGACCCCAATTCCATGAAACGCCACACGCCACGCCTAATCAACAGCACGCAGGCGTCGCCTTCGGGCGGCCGATCGCCGGGCTCCAGCCCTAGCTCTGCCAGGTCGAGCAAGTACGTCTGCCACCTCAGCAGCCTGGCCCTGGCCGCGATCGCGCGTATAGTTTCGCCCGTGAAAAAGCCGGACGGAGGCGCGCAGGGCTCGAACGATACGGTCAGGGTGCGGAACATGAGAAAGAAGAAAAGGAAAGTCTTTTTTTTAGCTCCAGGTTTTTTTTGTGTGCCACAACCGCAGACGAACCGGCGGGAGAAAAGGTTTCCCGAGAGGAAAGTTCGCAATGGTCCTACATCTAAAAAAAAGAGCTTAAAAGGGGGGGCCGGCCCCCCCCCCTGCCTCCCCTCTGGCGTCGGTTTTTTCTTTTTTTTTCCTGCGCCCCCCCCCCCCACACACTGGCTGGGAGCGTGCCGTCGGCCCCCCCCCCTCCCGTTTTCTCTCTCTCTCTCTCTGGTTGTTCACGAGATCTTATTCCCCTCCCCCTTTCCCATCCCTTGCGTACTGTTCCCGTACAAAGGCCCCCCCCCCTTCCCCGTTTCTTGCTAGCACTAGTACCATTTCTCGGGGGTTGGTTGTCCCAACTTCTTCGCGACCGCCGTTTGGTTTTTTTTCGGTGTCCTTCTCTCGCACGGGCGCTGCGAACAACCACCAAAACCAACAAAAAAAAGAGGGTAGCGAATGCAGGGCTTGCCCGAGCCCTGCCGTGTCAACTGGGACGGTACAGCGGCGCCTGGCAACGGCGCTCTATCTCGTCGTTTCGCGCTAGACGACGGTGCACGCAAGGCGCTGCTGCAAAGGCTCATCTGCACCCCACGGTCGCTAACGCAGACAGTAGACGACGTGCTGGCCGAGGGCTGGCAGCACTGCCCCGGGACCGAGCTGGCGATGCTGTGGTGCGTGTTCCACAAGAACCCGCACGGCATCCGGAGCGTGTGCACCAAGGGCCGCAAGGTCGCGTGGGCGCGGGGGCAGCTCGTGGCGGACCTGCTGTTAGAGCTAGGCGCCGAACCTGTCGAGTACGCCAGCCACAAGACCAGCGCCGAGCAATGGTTGTTTGTGCGGCGGTGCTGGGGCCGCGCGGCGCCACACGCCCGACAATGCCTGCGAAAGCTGTTTGAAGAGACCACGCGGGCCGTGCACCGCAAGACAGTCGCCGCGCAAGCTCGGCGCGTGGCCGACGCGCTGCGCCTGTCGCAGGCCATGGTTGGCGACAGACTGTCGCTGCGCCTGGTCCCGCGCGGGGCGCAGCCCGTGCAAGATATTTCGTTGTTCCTGGACCGCGCCGCAATAGACCGCGGCCGCGTGCGGCTGTGGCTGCGGCTGTACCGCTGCGCGGGGGCCGAGCACGCGCTGAACTGGGTGCGCGACGACGACGGGAGCGGGTTGATCGAGGCGACGAGAGCCGACGGGCGCGATGCGGCAGCGCTGGCCGGGGTTGCGGGTGTGTCGCCCGCCTCGTACGTCCGCGTGGTGTTAGCGCGCAGGGGCGGCAGCCTGTGCGGGCTGCGCACACAGTGGCCCGGGTACTGCGAGGCGGACTGGAGCGGGCTCGACAGCGGCCGCGAGCGCTGGTACACGCACGAGCTCGCGCCCTGGTGTATAAAACGTCTGCGCTGGCCCGCGTGCGTCGCCACAGTGGTCGGGCAGTACCTGGGGCCCGTACATTTCTAAGAACAAAAAAACGTCAGCGCGCGCAGAAAACTCTGGGGGGGGCAGAGAGAGAGAAAAGCAGGGGAGGAGAGAAGGGAGCAGGGTCGCGCAAAAAAAATTCTTTAGGCACGTTCCTACAAACCTCTCTCCCCCCCCCCCCGCGGCCCCAAATTTGGGGTGGGAACGTCGAGGGGGGGGGGGGGGGGGCCGGCCGCGGAAAGAGCGCCACAAGGACTGCCCCGCCGGGAGTGTCTTTACCAAAAACAACAAGCATACTTTTTTATAAAAAAGGCACCCCCAAAAAAACAAGGGGGGGCCCCGTGCGAACCCGATGTTCACCGTCTCTACTGGAATTTACGAGCTTCGGAATAGCGTAGCTATTTGCTCCGGCGAGACGGTTTGTGTCGGGGCCGGGCTCTGGACAAATTGCTACGATCTGCAACTGCAGTTTCCTTCCTGGGTCAACGTCGCTTCCCGGTCTACCGCTGATAACACGACGAACCAGTACTGCGGTTGCCGCCGTGACAATTATATTCCTTACTACTCTGCCGCCAACTCCAGAACGTGTGCGATGGGCTGGGATCTGGCTGCCACAAAGTGCAGCGCCGACAACGGGGGCTTCGATAGTGCCGCTCTAGTGATGGCGGGCTGCCAGGGGCCCAAGACATGGTCGCAATGTGACGCAAGCTGTGCGCTGGGCTGGTATCCCGTACCCAACCCGGACTGTCCGCTATTTCAACAGTTTCCTTACCAGACGACGTCGGCCCCCGTGTATGGCACGTGGGCGGGACTGCGGTGTGATAGCAGTGTGTCGGTGCCGTGCACGAACTCCACTTGTCACCCGAATGCAACGTGCTCGTATGACAGCGGGGGCTACTCTCTGTGCACGTGTAACGTTACCGCCTATTGGCAGAACAACGCGACCACCAAGGGCTTCGGTACTAACGGCTGCAACCGCATCCCGTGCCAGTGGGAGCTGCCGCGCGGGCCGACCTTCGGCTCGCAGTGCAACTACCTGGAAACTGACGGCCCCAAGTGCACGCTGTTCTGCCAGGCGGGGTATAGGGACAACAACAACGGCACGGGCGTCGCGTACACGTGCCCGCAGGGCCGGCTGCTGCCGGCCGTCAGCGGCGGGCTGCAGTGCGTCGCCTACCAGGAGCAGGACTTTTTGGCTGGTCTAGGCAGGCTGCAGTACGAGAGCTTGATGATGGTTCCGGGCGCCGAGATGCAGTGGTACCAACCGCAACTGGCGCTGGGCGACCTGGACAGAGACGGGCTCGACGATGTCGTAATGACGTACCGCAGCGGGCCAGAAGGCTCGGCCGACACCTACGTGTTTGTGAGCACGACGGCTAATATTACACAATTGTCAAAGCGCCTGAACCGAGGCCCCTTAATAAGCCAACCGATAGTCTATCAGGGCGCTATCTGGGGCTTGGTTCAATCGGGGTATGTACAAGCCGGCCGTTGGGACTGGCCGCCTCCCGCTGGCACGGACTGGGGCTTTGTCAGCCTAAATGGCCGCCCGATCTACATGGATACTCGTTTTGACTGCCCCTTGAAGGTATCGCCTGTGTTAAACAGCCTCTTGTTTATGATGCCTTCCTGCCCGAGAGAACTGTTTTGGGTCTCGCAACCCTGGGATCTCGTGGTGCCATACCACTTGTACAACTTGTCCACCGGCAGCGAGATAGGCGGCGGGTTGGTGCCCTATTACAAGGCCAACGACCCACCGTGGGGTTTGCCGCTGTGGCAAGAAAACCCTACCGGCCTGGGCCTGATGGGCCAGTGCAATTTGGCGGTGTGGCTCAAGAGCACGGGTGGCTTTAGCTGGCGGCTGTTGTGGTCGACCACGGACATAATTGTGCAGTGCCTTTCAGTCCCGTCCGCCGCGGCCGCGTTCGCGGTTACTTCGACCGGCTCGCTGCTGTTCATCTCCACGACGGGCGACCCGCGCAACGGCACGTTCACTGTCGACGAGATAGCCACGGACGTGGGCCAGGTGCACTACTGCGGCGGTAGCGCCAAGCCCAGGCTGCGGCTCGCGGTGTTGAGCCCCAGCGGGAGGGCGGTGCGAGTGCTAGCCCAGAACCCCGTGAACGAGCGCGCCGCTTTTGACAGCGTAGCTAGCCTACCGCTGCAAGGGTCGTCTGACACGGTGTTCATGCGCGTGGCGTGCCTGAAACTAAACCGAGACGAGCGCAAGGACTACAACCTGTTGATCGCGCGGCTGCTGGCTGACCGGACGTCGCTGAACCAGTCGTCGTTCCTGATACGCCTGCCAATGACACAAACTACGGGCGGCAGCGCGCTGCGAGTGCTGGACCGCTGCGCTTTTGTCAGATGCGCCGCCAACGCCACGTGCGAACTGCTCAACACGTGGCCGCGCTGCCGCTGCGCGGGTGGCCTCGTCGGGGATGGCGTGCGCTTCTGTGTGCCGCGCCCGCCGCTCGGCGGCGGCGGCGGCCTGTACGTGCTGCGCCTCGGCAACCAGAGCGTCGCGACGGACACCACGGACCGGATCGTGCCGGTGGTGTGGCGCTGCCCGAACGGCGCCGACCCGCTGTCGTGGTGCACGGCGCGGCCGTCGTGCACCCTCGAGCGGGGGCTGCCGCAGCCCGCGGTGCCCAGGCGCGTGCCGCACTACTACGTCAACTGCCCCGACTGCCGCCTCGAGCTGTGGTACAACACGACTGAAGACGGTGACTGCTACTACCTCCTGTCAAGCGCCGGGTGGCCCGTGCTCTCTACGACCGCGACCCGCCTGGAGGCCGGCTTCGTCTGGTCCGTCCTGGGCCCGCCGCCACTGGCCAACGCGGTCATCGAACTGGACGGCAGCGGCCGGGCCGGACACTTGTGCTACCAGGCGCACGAGCTGCTGCAGAGCTACAGCTGCGCCTTTCCGTTCGTCCTGGGGGAATTGTCGGAACCACCCTCGGTGTGTTCGGCGTTGGCGCGCGTAACTGTGCCCTGCGGGCCCGGATCGTCGCAGATTTCTTGTGAGCTGCTCGCGGGCAGCACGCGGTACCGGTGCCGCGCCAACAGCTCAAATGTGTTTGTGCTCGACGGCGCGACCAGTGCCAGGATGCTGTCGGGCGACTGCGAGCTGTTCCGCCGGGCGTTCGAGCCGATCGTGGACTTCAACTGCAGCTGGCCCCTGGCCCAGGCACCGGAGCCCGCCTTCTGTTCCGTGGCGGCGCACGACCCAATGTGGCGCTTGGCCTGTTCTTCGGACACTTGGTGCGGGTCCGACGGCTGCGTCGGCTGTCCGTCCGCGGACGTGCAGCTGGCGCGCGCGGAAACGCGCGCGCGCGCCTCGGGGTGCGACGCGTTCTGGGCCGGCAGCGACGGCGCGGCGCTGGTAGCCAACTACCCCTGGCTGGCGCAAACGGCCGGCGGCGTGGCCGAGCTGCTGTGCCAGCAGTGTTTTCCGCCTGACGATTCTCCGACCCTGCCCCCGACCGTGCTGTTACAGAACTGCCCTTACGCCTGTACGACCGAGACCTATTCGCTGCTGGGTACGTCGTGCTCCTACCACGCCCTGCGCTGCACGCTGGACGGTGCGGGGTCGTACTTGTGCTGGTCCCTGACGGAACGGCTGGCCTGGCTGGCGCGCGGTGTGCAGGCCGCGGTCGTGGCCTCGGCTGCCAGCGGCGACTGCCGACAACTACTGACCTTGCAGCCGAGCGAGCTGCAGTGCTGCCGGCCGCCGCAACGCCTTGACGCAACGCCGCCAACCGCGTGGCAGGTCGGGGGCTGTGTTTTCCTCGTGGACTCGGTCGACAACTATGCGGCACCTACCGAGCCACCGTCGTCCTGCGCTGCCGCTGCTGCACCACCCCAGTACGAGCGGAACGTGACTTGGACGTGCGGGGCGACCTCTGTACAGTGCGCGCTCACTGCGCCGCAGGGGCAGACCAACGAGACGGGCGCGAGCTGTGCGGTTGCAGCAGGTGACCGGTGCCACCTGCTGCTGCCGGCAGCGGCTAACGCCAGCGAGGCCTGCTCGCGCCTCGTGCGCTACTGCGCAAGGGTTCAGCCGGACCTGGTGCGGCAGCAGCTGACGACGGGTTGGCCCTCGTCGACCACGGGGTGCAGCGCCGTCCTGACACCGTCCGTGGCCCTGGCGTGTTCGTTAGGGCGCAACGTGAGCTGCGGGTCCGAGCTGTGCCTGGCGCAGCTGCCGGTGTTCGTGGACAACGCCGCTTGGTGGCGCTGCGCCGCCGACCACCCCTGGTCCCGCCCCGCGCAATGGAGGGCGACGTGCGGGGGCCAATCGGTTTCGTGCAGCGCGACGGCGGTAGGAGGACGCTACGTTTGCAGCGGCAACGGCCGCTGGCGCCTGTTCAACTGCACGGTGGACTACGCCGAAGCGTTGGCGCTCGGCGCGTGCGCTGCCGTGCTGGCGGCGTGCCCCGGCGACCTGCCGCACGCGCCCGTGAGCGAGAATGCCACCAGCGACGGGACCGTGGTGTGGGCGAACGGGTGGCGCTGGTCCTGGCCGCACGTACAAAGGCTGTTGGCCGGCCGCGGGCTCAGTTACTGCGAGTTAACCGCCGACGAGGACGTGTTGCGCGCGCCGGTGCCGCCCGCGTGTGCCTCGCGGCCAACGGCCTCTTCGACGATTTTAGTGCAGTACTGCAGCGCGCTGCCCGTGCACTGCCTCCCGCAGGACTTTGGCCGCGTGCTGCAGTGCGTGAACGAGTGCGAGCTGAGCGGCCAGTGCCGGACGGCGCGCCTGCCGGAGCTGCGCGGCGGCCGCTGGTGGGTGGACAGTTTGCAGGACGAGCCAAGCGCAAGTGGCTGCTGGCTCGCCACAGACTTCGCGGGAGGTCTGTGCCCCGCGCTGCAGGGCCAGTGCGTGACTTACTGTGGGGCGGGCAGCGCGCTGCAGGCGCTCTCTGTGACGACGGTCTGGTCCGAGGCAGACTGCGAGCTGTCGCTGTTCCATGAACAGCGCTTCCGTTGCGGGACCACGGACCTGGTGTGCGAGCCACTGGCCATGGTCGCGGCGCAGGTGTCCCGGCAAATGCTGGACGCGCTGAAAGTGGACATGGTGCTGAACGAGCGCGTGACGGACGACTACCTGCTGTGCCACAACGCCGCACCGGCCGCGGCGGCGCGCGTGCTGTGCCCCGTGGCCCGGCAGACGCTGGGCCTCACAGACGACCGTTGCGGGGCGCTGGCGTACGCTTGTGCTGCTGGTGGCGGCACCATCGAGTGCGACGGGGGCTGGACGCGCGACCCTACGGTTGACCCGTTCTGTACCACCCGTGCCGCGGACGGGCTGTCGCCGGTGCCCTGCGACTGCGGCGTGCACTGGACGCCGGTCGTGCAGGCGCTGGCGCCCAGCGCGTTGATCGACAGCCAGTGCTACCTTGACATGCAGAGCGGCGGGCTGTCGAAGGCCAATTTGGACGCGTTCCGGCTCTGCACTAGCAACGCGCCGCTGGCACCCGTGGTAGGGATGAGCTGTGCGGCCCGCGGCCTCGTGTCGCTGGACGAGTTGGTGTTGCTGTGGCTGGCGGACGACGTGCCGGAGGCTGCGAGCAGGGGCTTGCTGCTGGAGCACAGCCTGCGCGGCACGGACCCGCGCGCGAGCGTCGACAGCCCGGCCGCGGTACTGCTGCTGTTGCGGCGCCTGTTGGCCGCCGACGGCGGCGACCGCATTCTGTTGGGCGAGGTGCTGGCAGACAACCATGACCGGCGCGCCTGGTGCCTCGGCGCCGACGACACGGGCGCCGCCGCGCCGGTCTGTGCGCTGCGCCCGGGGCTGGGGCTGCCGCTGTGCACGGTGCACTGCCCTGTTGGCACCGTCGCGTCGGTGGCCAACCGAGCAGTGCGCTGCTGCAACTCGCGGGGCTGCTGCTGGCTGGGCACGGCGGGGCTGACGTACTCTGCCAACGAAACGAAGCTGCAGCGGCTGCCCGTCGGTAACGACACGGTGTGCCGCCCGAACCTTTTCCCGGAGCTCACGGCGTACCCGCGCCCGACCGCGACCGCGGTGTTGGCGCCCAGCGACGCGCAGCGCCAGCTGTGCTTCGAGGACGTGCGTTGCCAGGCGATCGTACTGTTTGCGAACGGCGGCGTGTTCTTTAGCGAGCGCGAGCTGAACTTCCCGTTGGCGGAACTGCAGCGCCTGGACCCCGGGCGGCTGCACCAGCTGGACGAGGACAAGCAGAGCACGCGCTACTTGCACCCCGTGCCAGAACGCGAACTGGCGGCGCGCGGCGACACCGTTGTCACGTCGCTGCAGAGCGCCGTCGTGGGCCTGGACCGAAGGGTCAACCAGGCCTGCAGCCGCTTCCTTGACTGGTCCTGGTCCGGCTGGCGGCCCGCGGCGCTGTCGCGCGCGAGAACAGCACTGCAAGAAAACTGGCGCGCGCTGGCAACTTCGGTGGGGCTGCCGGCGGACCCAACGGTACTGCCGGCAGTAGCGGTCGTCATTGACAACAAGAACGAGACCGAGTGGCGGCGGCAGGTGTGCGGCGCGGCGGGTGACTGTCCGGCCACTGTCTGGGTGCCCACAGCCGGCCCGCTTGCCGGCTACGCCGCCGCGAGGCTCGCGGTCGGCTATTACCTGGCGCTGCTGAACCTGACGAAGGCCGCCGGCGCCGCTCCCCCTAGCCAGTGGCTCGTCGAATCTGCGAACGGCAGGTTCTTTTCCTTGCAAGATCACAAGGGCGTGACACAGGACCAAATGGCGATTATCCAGCGAGCGCTGCTCCGCGTGGACCTCGTGCGGGAGGTAGTGCGCGACGCCCTCGTGCTCAGAAACATCTTCGAGGCCCGGCGCGCCACCGGTGCCGCCGAGCAAGCCAGGGCGCAGTCCCTCCTTTCTTTTTCGTATTTGCACCGTGAGGAAATAATTTTCCTCACGGTGGAGTTAGGACAGGTGATTTTCTCACCTGTTCCGCTTTCCAACAAACCCACCTGCGGGGGCTCCTCGAGTGCAGGGAGTCTTGGAAGCTTCGCGAAATTCTCTTTTTTTTTTTTCGCTATCTCCCTTTCCCGAACTACCCACATACTATACTGCCGGTTGATTTCCATTTTGACGCCTCGTCAACACAAAAAGACAAACAAACACAACAAACAACAGCAACAGCAACACCAACGACAACGACAACAAGAACATGAGAATGAGACACAGCACGCAGAAGCACAAGGACAAGGCAGCAAAAACAGAGGCAGAAAAGAGCAAGGACCTGAGGGGCCGTCACGGCAGGTGAACATGTCGTCGTAGGAGGGGTCGTACGGCACCGAGTCCAAAGCCATGCAACGCACTCACAAACAAAACAAGTGATTAGTAGACGCAGGCAAAACAAAGAAAAAGAAGGTACCTACGTCTTCTTGTTTTTGCTTCCAATGTCTTCTTGAGTTGTGGCTTCTGCCACGCTCAATCAGACTTGGGAGCGTCCTGGCGACGTCGGACATGTTGAGAGTAGTCTCAGGATCCCGCCTTTCGCCCAGCGATCGCCCACCAACCTTTCAAAAAAAAAGGAGCACCGCCCACCAATTTTTTCAGGGAAAAGTGTGGCCGGACAGGTTTGTGCTGCCTTTTTGTGAACGGGTTTTTGGCCGGACAGCCGCGTGCTTCCTTTTTTCGGGTTTGGGTTGTTTCGACACAACTCGGCGAAGGTGCTGTGCACGAAGTCCCTGCCGATATGGCTGCGGTCCTCCCGTCTTTGGACTTGGAGATAAGGCGACTTTCGCCTGGGCTGTCTACTACCGAGGTAGACAGTATAAGGTCCAAAATCGTCAAACGTGCAGGAGGTTGGAGTTCGCCCTGCGGCAAGAACGATGGTACCTAAAGCGGCCGTTGCAACCGCTTTTTGACTACTCTGTGTCTGTGTGATCGTGCCCGGTGGGGCAGGGGGTAGGTAGGTCGAAAGCTGCCTACTGGGATCGGAAGGCACGGGATCTCACATTCCATCCAGGTCTCTGTGTATATGTGTGTGTGTGTGTGTGCCCCGTGGCACATTTTGAATTTGTTTTTTTGTTTTTGCTCGAGATGCCCACGGTGGAAGACGCTACAGCACCCTGGAGTGGCCGGATCAAATAGCTTTGGAGTGGGCATGTTTTTATATGTGGCGCGAAGGTATTTGTTTGTATGTTCATGTGTTTGCATTTTGTTTGCTCATGGTTTGGTTACCCAGAGCCAGCGTTGACAGATGAGCCTATTGTAAATTTGCTACGACAGCAGGGCTGGACATGGGTACTCGTCTGCTTTGTTTTGCTTCCTTTTTTTGGCTTTTTTTTTTCTTTTTTTTCTTTTTTTTTTACTTTTTTTTTCTTTTTTCTTTTTTCTTTTTCTTTCTTTTCCTTTTTTTCCTTCTTGTTCTTCTTTTTCGGTTCTCTCTCTCTCTATCTCTTTCTTTTCTCTAGATCTGACAGTTGCAATGTTTTTTGGCCACCGAAAGAGCAGATGTTTGGTTACTGACCCCCGGGTCACGGATGGGGATTCTTAGTCCGATTTTTTTCCAGACTCGAGACCCGGGGGAATCAATTGACTGTGTGCAGAGTCTTGTGCATTGTGTAGTTAGTGCCAGGGTCGCAAGGTGCGGGTGCCAAGAGAGTAGCGAGAATACGAACGGAAGTTTTCAAATGGGTACTAAAAAAGGCTTCTATTACCAACCCGAACAAGTATACAGTGCACAATTTGCTATATGCAATTTGTTTCATCACCTGGGTGCGCCAACAAGATCCCGCTAAGCTTAAATACTTGGATGAATCGCATTTTGAAAACTGGGGTAAGTAGGGATACTTGTTTTTTGCTAGTAATGCTTGTGTAAACTTTTATTGTTGCACAGATTGCAGTCGGTCGAGGCAAAGCCGGGGTCCGCCTGGACAGCGAATCGTACAAACCAGGCACATGCTGGGAGCAGCGAGAACCGCCTTCAGCGTCACTTATTTAACTAGTCTGACACATCCAAGAGGGGGGGTCTCTTTTATCTATAAGGGATGGTTCCAACAACGCGCTTGATTATTTTGAGTCCCTGGTTGATGCGTGTCATAATGGAATTTTAGCAGCAGGCGATTACCTGATCGTGAATAACGCAAAAAATTCACGGTGCAGCGCAAACGGCTGAATTACAGGATATGTTGTTTACGGTGACGGGCGTAACGCACGTGCGCATGCCCGCATATTGGCCGGAACTTATGCCAGCAGAGTTGGTGTTTCAAAATGTTAAGGCACACATGCGAGCACATCGCGATTTCGGTTCTTTCCGCGAGGAAATTTTGAAGGGGTTTGCAATCGCTACTAATTTGGAGTTCGTAGCACGTCAGTATAGGAAGTGTATCCCCGTTTGAAGCAGTTTTATTGTATTTAATAAAAATTGTAAGTTTTATTGTACAATACTTTAATAATTTTTTTTATACGCTTAAACCAAGGAATTTTTTATCCTGTATTGTATTAATACAATAAGGCTGCAACTGTATAACGTATAGGAAAAGTTATTGCTATTAAAAAAGGTAAATTTTTATTTATGAAAAAGGTTCAATGTATGAAAAAAGTTAAAGGTATTAAAAAAGATAAATTTCTACTTATGAAAAAAGTTCAATGTATGAAAGAAGTTAAAGGTATAAAAAAGTTAAAAGGTATAAATATTAAAAAAGTTTAAGCTATAAAAAGTTCAAGATATAGAAAAAGTTATATTGGAAAAAAAAGAATCAAAATGAAAGATCTTATTTTATAGCAAGAAATTTTTTTAAAGAAAGAACTTTTTTAAAGATTAAACTTTTTAAAAAAATTAACTTGTGTATACAAATTCTTGTCTCCACTTGAATAGTTTTAGTAATATTAATATATTAATCTGGAACTCTCACCAAACACAGTTTGCAGTAACAGAACTTTAATTAAAGTTGAAACAGAAACCGCGCAGAGCGGCGCAGAGTAACATGACTGGCCGGATCTAAGTAATGGCCCTAACGACTCCTACCGTTACTCCGATACGGCCGGCCAGCTAATTATTAATACTGTAATTATTAGCCATCTCCAAAAAAATCAAATAATTCGCGGACTTTCAGAATCACAAATTGGCTGCGCCGCTGCCGGGGGCCGTAGACTGTTTTCAACGGTAGCTCTTAAAACATTATAAATCTGTTTTCCATGCTTTTCCCTACTTTTCCTCCAAATATCATCGTTCTGGCCGTTTTAGATAAATTTCAAGTTTCAACATGGCCCCCCGGCGCCACCGGCCGGCGCTGCCAATTCTTGACTCGAAACTCCGCGAACGCTTGCTTTTCATAGAGTAGTCTACTAGTAATTAAAATAAAGTTCGATTGCCGCTGAGTTTGACACTTCAATTTATCATTCAATACCTGCTGAGTTTGACACTTCAATTTATCATTCAATACCCACTGTTAAATATTCAAAACTTGGGAAAACTTATGATACCGATGCTTCCGGGAAGTCATCGTCATGCGATTTTGAGTCCGATTCAGGTCACCTCTGCTTATTACTATCAACTTTCAAAAACCCATTTATTAGATAGTAAAGTTTGAATGTGGACTGTATCAATACTACTTGTCAATGAAAAAGACGTCACCTACACTGAGCCGCCCGGTAACCGGCCTTGAGTCTCATTGAAGCTTCTAGGACGGTCAGGACGGTAACCCTCAATCTTTTCCAACTACAAATTATTAAAGGCATCTGCTTCCCACTCAGTCTGAGCCTTGTTAAACCTATTAATATAATTAATCGGATAGTCAGTACGGTCCGGCATATGTAATGTGTGTCGTTAGAGCCATTACGTATGTCCGGCCTAGTAAGTATTCGGGCCGTTCCCTTGGCGCCCTTTTCTCAACAAAGTATCTACTGTAGGACACAGCAAGTCTCACAGGTTATGAGCCTTGTAGCGTGAACGTTAGGTCTAGTAGACTTTATTCACTTATTGTGTACTACCGGTGTGTGTGCGGAAGGCTACCACCGAAAACACAAACAGGTGTACGTGCGGAAGGCTGTCACCAAAAATTTGAATTTGGTGTGTGTGCGGAAGGCTACCACCAGTGGTGTGACACTTTGCGGAAGGCTACCACCAGTAGAACTAGGCGGATTGTGCGGAAGGCTGCCACCTAGTTGCTTGAATAACTTTTTATTTCCTAACTCCTTCTCGCTTCTCTACCCACGGAGAAAGCAACATCGGTAGTCGAGCCTCCCTCCTACCTTCCGCCCTTGGTACGCCCGAACAATATGGCGTATTAAGATTCAGACCTAGTAAAGATGACTAGACCCTCCAAAGTTCGATCATGGAAAAGAATGGGAACTGTTTGAGTACACCTTCACGTCTGTTATAGGTGTCACCCATCCAGAAATCCTCTCCATGATTCCGGGCTTTGAGACTCACCCCTTAGCTAAACCTATTCTATTTCCTAAACGACCTGAATCTCCTTCTGATTCACCTTACATGTCACCTAAAGAGGAAAACGAAGAAGAGGAAGAGGAGACAGTTGTGAAGAAAGAGGATAAAGATAAGGAAAAGAAAAGAGAAAGTAAGTTACGAGTGCAAAGGTCGACCCTGCCCCCATCACCACTGCTATACCTACGGACCAAAATCCAAAATACCAGTGTTGACGGGGGGAGTAGACCATCACCGCTATTTGCACTACAATTGGGAGCCAAATATCAAGAGCGTTATAAGAAAGAGAAAGAAGCTAAGCTAAACAGGTTGCTCTATGTTTCTTACTCCAATCATGTGCTCAAAAGGTGATGACAATCATGAGGCAGGGAGATACAGATGGTGTAGCTTGTCCTTGCACTCAAAAAACATTATGGAGGTCTTGACCTCATAAGGTTTGAAGAGGACCAGGAAAAGCTATACCATTCGTATCCCAAGAAGGTTAGTGAGGTGAGTAGCTGGTTAGCTGAGTATCTCACTACAATCAAGACGCAGGAAAAGACAATGGGAGTAATACCAGAGTTGATGAAGACAGGCATGATAATGAAGAAGTTAAAACACCTTCCTCCTTATCAAGCCTATTATCGCAACACCTGGTGTTCTCTCTTGCCTACTCAGAGGCCTAAGCTACCAGATTTTCTCAGGGTGGTAGAACAGCTAGCTCAGAGCAATGTATCAGAGACTAGGATGCGTAAGCTCTATGGGACAGGCAGTTCTAAGAGTGATCCTATCACTATCAACACCGTCGCAGGGGTAGCACAGAACAAGAAGAAGGACAAGATGTCACAGTCTTATGGTGAAAGAGATGATAGCATTTGCTGGAACTGTCTATCTCCAGACCACAAGATAGCCTTCTGTCTTGTGAGGTGTCAACTCAAGGATTGTCCCAAGGATGGACACGGTCCAATTGGATGTCCCATAAGGAGGAGGACTAGGGTCTCTGAGAAGTTGCGAGGAAAGGAGAAGAGAGAGGACAGACAGAGTGAGAAGACAGACAGACACAAGAAGAAAGAAGAAGAAGGAGCAAAGAAGAAGAAGAAGAAGAAGGAGCAAAGAAGAAGAAGAAGAAAGAAGGTAGCAGTGGAGAAAGACGAAAGCTGAAAGCAGCAGACTTCATTAAAAAGAAGAAAATGATAAATCTAAATGCTGAATCATCTGATTCCTCTAGCTCACCCTCTCACTCTGAGAACGAAGAAGAAGACGAATATCCAACTGACCAACCCCCTTCTGAATCTGAAGAAGAATCAGAAGTGGATGGTGAGTTCGGGATCCATCACATGGCCATTATGATGATGGGGAGAGAAAGGGAAGAGACAGACAGAGGAAAGAAGGAAGACGACCCCCCCCCCCCTTTCACTAACACCCACATACCACTTTTATCTCACGCATCTAAGCCACCTGGCGCAGGAAGCAGAGAGGAAGGAGGTGGGGAGGGTAGTGTGCGTAGAGGAGAGCAGAAAGGACATGCATCATCTACACAAAATGACTCCACACACACTCGACCCACTATTCCACCCCTTCACGAGAATAAATTTTTGACCACCCTTGATATGGCTGGCGACCCAACTCCCCTAAACCAAATCATACCTTTGGAAGGGAATTGGGCCCTCAGACGTACAACGGCAGGGTACGTAAAAATCCTCGTGAAAGGGTACAACCCTGTCACGTTGCGAGAGGTAGGTGGCCCACCCCTCAACCTCCACGGTAGACCAGTACGGGTAGACAGCTGTCATGTCTCGAACAGCAAGCAGTGCGAAGCAACAGTACCAGACACAGGAGTTAGGTGTTCATGGAGGTTGGGGGCGGCATGGAAGGGAGTACAGGGTGGGAGTTGTGCAGCTAGACTGATAGATCACGACTTCTGCTCACTCCACCTTGAACAAGAGAGGAAGAGGGAGGAAAAATTGAATAAGTACAGAGAGAAACTGAACTTAGGATTGCTTCCTCCTCATGATGCTTTGTACTATGAACCTGCTACTTTGTTTACACATATTGCATTGTGGAAAGAAAGTATTATCCCTGTTCAACCCAGCATCTCAACCACCTCTCTCCTCATTCCTACTACTACTACTACTACTACTACTACTACTACAACTACTACTACTACCACTGCTGCACGCACAGAGGGAGTAGGAGAAGTAGGGGGAGAAGTAGGGGAAGTGGGGGTAGGGGGAGGAGTAGGGGGAGTAGTAGAAGGAGTAGTTGGTGTGAGAGACCCGGGATTGTCTGTACCTCATTTGTTTGTGTCAACCTTGACTCATACCACGTCTTTGCAACCTACCACTGCATCACCTAACACACCCTCACCACCTTTATTTGGACCTTCTGTGGTCATGAAAGAAGGAGAGCCAGGTAGTGTAGAGGGTAGCAATGTTTGGGTGAAAGACTGCAAGCGATTGTTAAGTGGTGGGAGCCTGCCCCCCAGAGAGGAAATACAAAGACTAGTCACTGCTCTCAATCAGGGACTGAAAATAAGAACCGTGAAGGATGGATTGATTGCTAGTCAGGAGGGAGAGTATGACGAATTTTACACAGACCTGTATTATGCTATGCATGACTGTGTCCTTGCTCTCGCAACTGAATACAATAATCAATTTGCACGAGGTATTGTTTCATCTTTCCCATACATGGTAAAAGAAGTAGAGGATCTTGAGGCTGTGTTGG